>LPNX010198136.1:242527-327769 GCA_001517045.1 Pseudotsuga menziesii | reverse complement strand
AAAATCCACTAAGTGCAAAATTAGTGGATAACAGATCTCACAAAATATTCCGAATGCTAGGAAGCAAGAGATTTTCCAATCACCACCGAAGAACATCAGATGCAAAGCAGATCCAGAAAATATCCACCAAAAATCTTTCTATTATTCAGATTCAAGAGCCAAAGACCTCTTACAAATGAGAAGCTCTCTCCTTTAAATAGGAACGAGAGAACCAAAATTCCAACCACTTTCAAAACGAGTGGCTTAGATTAAAAGATAAAATGTTCTAATCAATGGTTGAGATGAGCTCAACATACAATACATGGATCAATATAACCATAAAGTACCAAAGTGGACTAAATCACCCATAAAGAGGGTACCCCACTCAAGAAGAAATAAATGAAGCACATGGTGGGTCCATCGAGTGTTAACTAACTCCCTTTGGGTGCCCCATGGCACAATAAAATAATATAATATTTTAATTTTTTGACTTTGTGCCTCCTTGAGGAAATCGTGAGCCTCCCAAAAGCTCCAAAAAATAATATAAAAATGACCAAAAAATAGGTGTGGGCTCAATCCCGAGCCTTTTATAAAAATTTAAATGCTAGGACATTTTTTACAATTTCCCCAAGGGGGTATGAACATGTATTTACAAAAAGTTCCGAACAGAGTCCCAGGAAAAGGCTGGCGGACCTCCGAATTCTGATCACAAACAAGTGTACCTGTTCAATGCTCTGGCGGCTCACTGAAAAATCCACTAAGTGCAAAATTAGTGGATAACAGATCTCACAAAATATTCCGAATGCTAGGAAGCAAGAGATTTTCCAATCACCACCGAAGAACATCAGATGCAAAGCAGATCCAGAAAATATCCACCAAAAATCTTTCTATTATTCAGATTCAAGAGCCAAAGACCTCTTACAAATGAGAAGCTCTCTCCTTTAAATAGGAACGAGAGAACCAAAATTTCAACCACTTTCAAAACGAGTGGCTTAGATTAAAAGATAAAATGTTCTAATCAATGGTTGAGATGAGCTCAACATACAATACATGGATCAATATAACCATAAAGTACCAAAGTGGACTAAATCACCCATAAAGAGGGTACCCCACTCAAGAAGAAATAAATGAAGCACATGGTGAGTCCATGGAGTGTTAACTAACTCCCTTTGGGTGCCCCATGGCACAATAAAATAATATAATATTTTAATTTTTTGACTTTGTGCCTCCTTGAGGAAATCGTGAGCCTCCCAAAAGCTCCAAAAAATAATATAAAAATGACCAAAAAATAGGTGTGGGCTCAATCAGGTGCTGCAACTCCTGGAGAAGGTGTGGAGGACATCACTCTCATCATCATGACTCATTCCATGTCATTTCCTTGCCTCAGTAGCCCAAATCGATTTCTTCAATAATCATTTAATCATTTTTTAATCTGCCTCGAGAAATGTGAACCTGCCAAAACAGCCTCCTAGGGTGCCTGCGTTATCAAACTGAGCCCCCAAGTTTTTTGGAATGGGGATACTATGGTACAATCAAGTGGTTGCACCCCCTATGCCCCATACAACGCCCTAGGAGATCCAATAAAAACATCTCCTTGCTCAGACACATCATCCTGTGAAGCAAAACTGCCTCTAGAGAGTAAAATGAGCCTGACCATCTCTGCACGTGCTCGGAACTGAAAACAAACTATCACATTAGACTCAGAAAGTCCAAATCCATCTAGGGTGTATACTCATACCCCTCTCAGGTCTCTACTTGATCATCAACCATATCCAATAGAGAATATAACCATCTGTAAATGACTAGATACCAATAATATAACTCAGACTATCATCCATCTGCTGCAAGTGTTATAAGGCTAAGACATGCTCTACAAATCATTTAAGCAACAATCTCAACAAGTAGCAGTCATTTCACTGGCGGTACATCAACCAAATACATATATAGGGTTTTATTTATTATTACTCAGACAAGACTTTCAGGACTATACTCACTTCATAGTTGTAGTCAATTTGCTAGTGAAGGGTGAAGGCTGAAATTGACAAGGCTAGGGAAAATGATGACTTCCTACTTAACATCATGACAATTTGGATATGGAAAGGAAAAACTCACTATAACCACACGCTGGACAAACAACAACACAAGGAATGGCAATGCCTTACAAATGGTTGAGTTGTTCAGAGAGTGCTTATTCAACTTAGGCATCATGTCTACATCAAGTTTGATCTAGTTTCATTAGGATCGTCAATTTTATTTCTATGGCCTTTTTGGCCTATATGTTCTTTTTGGGACTTCAACAGTGCTTAAAAGCACAACTAACTGCAGCTTTCATCCAGGACATATTCAAATTTACAAGGTCAGCAATATTTGGATATAGCATATATTTAACCA
Organism: Pseudotsuga menziesii; assembly: GCA_001517045.1. Taxonomy (NCBI): domain Eukaryota; kingdom Viridiplantae; phylum Streptophyta; class Pinopsida; order Pinales; family Pinaceae; genus Pseudotsuga; species Pseudotsuga menziesii. The sequence goes on along the minus strand of LPNX010198136.1, from coordinate 325,399 downwards.
TTGCTTTTTGGACCTTTTATACCCTTTAAGGAGTATTTTAGCATTTCATTGCCCTTGCCCTTTTTCACATATGTTAAGAAACACAGTTTTAGCATTTTTATTTTCCATGGGCGCATATAAACATTTCCAATTTAAGTAGTACGTGAGCTTTCAGTTTTAGCCAACAATATCTCAAGTGACCAGGGGGAGTTCTGCACAGTGCCAAACATCGGGACAACCGACCAGAATGATTTAGGCATACAATCCAACTCACCAAAGGCAAGTCCTGTCACCAACTCAGAGCCGAGACACAATATAAGTAGGTAGGTTTGTCCAACAAAGGTTCTAACGGGGAAAGGTCCTCCATGCCACAAGTCAAGTAGTAAGTCGAGTTAAAAACAAAACTGGAAGGTAATGGATGGGTGGAGACAGTGAAAGATGAAGCCAACACTAGCAAGCCAAAATAATGGTGGGAATGACTACCTCTATTCTCCCTAAGGAGGGTAAAACCAATGAGTATAGATCAGGAACTTCCAAGTCTAAGTAGAGACATCAATACATAATACAAATACATCCAAGTCCATATAATTATGACCTCCAGATCATGACACTAATGTTAATACATGTCACAAAGATGAATATAAGAGCAATGATAACCATAACACAATATAATACAAGCCGAATCATAATCGTGCATATAATCCATCTGAACCATCATATGTCCAATGAGAAAGTGCTGTTATAAAACTGGGCGTCAATAACTGCTTTGTAATGACTAAATGGCTAAATTGGTCCTCAAATCTGAGTGTTCTGAGACTGAGTCTTGACATGGGAGAGTACAATAGTCCACAAATAAAATAATGATCTGTCAAAACTGCTCATCTCAGCGTCTCATATGTATTAGATATGGCTGAAAAATGTACTGTATCTGAAAAATAGAATATGGTAGCCCGACTACTATATATGTGATAACACCCACCCTTAAAATATTAATTTTCGACTTTAGTGCATTTTCTCAAAATTTAGCATTTAAATGCTATTCTGTTGCCCTGTTAGTCAAATAACCTCTTCCAGGGTGTTTCAGCTGCCCGAAACATAGTGAAAGTGGTCATTAGGGTGAAGATGCTGCCCTAAGCTTGAAAATGAACCCAACTACGCTACAAACGGACTTTGGATCACACTTTTTTTACATTTTGAATTTTTCCATTTAAACAATTAAAAAAAGGCTTAAAAAACGGAATTTTGTTTTTCTCGGAATCGGACGAAACTCTAGGGGGACCTAGTACATGTCCATACGACTTTAAAAAAATGCCTAACACGCCTATATACATCGATGCATGAACTTTAATAACCTCCTAAGGCCTAACCACCAAGATGAAAATTCTAGCTTTGGAGGAGCTGTGAAAAGCTCGAAAATTATACATCGCTTATTCAATATTGCATAATTGACAAGGGAAAAAACACCTTGGAATAATCGGATTCATAGCCCAGCCTTAGGAAGCCAAGTCCTTTACAAAAAGTTTGTCGTGTTAGAGCATTTATTACAACGCCCCCAAGGGGTATGAATATGCATTTTATTAAAAGGAACAGACCACAACTGATGCTTATGTAACCATGGAACTTTTGAGCACTGACAATGAACAATTGACTTGTTCAATACTCTGGCGGCTCACTGGAAATCCCCTAAGTGCAACTTAGGTGATAACAGAGGGGATAGTTTGGGAGGGGTGGATGTAAGGGAGTGCGATGAGTTCGGGGATGGATGGATGTGTGAGTGGAGATGAAGAGTGCAACGAAGGTGATGAGAGTGCGGAAGGTTGGGTGAATAAGCTGGCAGCAAGTTTTGATCTGGAGCAACAACACTAGATGAAATCCAAGCAATTGAGAACTGGGCAGCTTTGATACCAATGAAGCAGATAAATAGTTACGTGAAGTAGAGAAAAAAAATATATGATAAAAAATGTCTTTTTTCATAATTTTTCGATGAGTTTTTTACAAAAGGTCTTTAGGCATATATAAGCCCTTGAGTGACTGTTTGTAAAAGTCACAATTGTTCGTGATAATAAAAATAATAAATAATTTGGCTATTTTTTTTTGTGAATAGGGGGATCGACATCTGGGGACTGGGTTGGTACTCGCGTGACATGGGGCCCATTGATCCATTCCCGCTACCACTATACCCCTAGGTGCCCCACAACCATCCGCAAGCATGGGACACAGGTAAACCCAGGTGTGATTTGAACTTGTGACCTCCTTTACAACATGTGATTTCATATCAAGTGAATCGCCAATGAACCACACCTGTGCGGGCAGTAATTTAGCTATTTATTATATAGTATTGTTTATTTATATTTTTATGATTTAATCATTATATCTAAATGTTATTTCATGTATATAACATAATCTTTATCCATCTTCTCTCTTGCTCCGATATTGCACTAGGGGTGCTTGGTATTTCTCTCTGATATTGCCCCAGAAGTGCTTGATGTAATCTGCTCATTGTAAAGACATTCTCTGCTATCTATCAATATACTAAGGAAGATTTTGCCGGGTTTTTCTCTCTCATGTGATAGAGGGTTTCCCTAAGGTGAATTTTGTGTCATCTGTGAGTGCTTATGATTCTGATGATTCATTGTTTTCAAGTACTACTGAAATTCCGCATTTAAGATAAAGAATTCAACACTTTGGGTCTTGTTACCATGGATTTCAAGATAAGATAAGACAATTTTATAAATGGCCACAAATAGGTCAATGGCACTGCTAAGTACATTAGTGAGCACTGAGAATACAAAGTGAGAGCGCTAAAGCAACTTTTGGAAAATCATGATATAAGCAGCCAAACCGCAGATATGCTGCTTGAGATGCCATTAAATTGCCAAGTGCCTGCATTAAGACCCTATTTTCTCTTCACTTGTTTAGTTCATTTCTTGTATGGTTGTTTTACGGTTCACCTTTATCCAAATTACAAACTAATTAATAAAGCAAGAATAAGTCTCATGGTTCATTATGTCTAGAATGTTATATTGGAAGGCCTTTTGACTTTAAATTACATCTTTCCTTGTATGATAATTTGTTTTTATTGGTGTGGTAGCCTAATGTATATTGTTCCGTTATGTGATAATGCACAGCTGTCAGATTCATCTTTTAATGCCTTCCTCAGGTAGTTATAGTCTCTATTTCTTTCAGGTATTAACTTATTATCAACAGAGATGACTTCTCTTGGCAACAACTTATTTATATTCAGCTGGGTCATGAAATGTGTAGGATCACAAATAATGACACGTAAGGCATAGCTGTCAATACTTTAAGGACCTAAGGTCTGTTACATTTATACCAAGAAAACATTTCTATTAAGAGACCATAGAAGAGACTTCAGATGATCAAGGCCACTTGTGCTATTTCTATTTCATTTACAACTCTTTTTCTGGTTACTTATATTTTTAAGTCCATGCTATCATTAGATTAAGGATTACTCAATGATACATAGTTGCTTTGTGGCAGTGACAAGCAGATGGGTCTGGTTAAACATTCCAATATCATTTCTCATAATTTCAGTGCTTCGATATCTCTCTTTGGAGGTAGAAATTCACAGGCGGGGGCCAANGCTTTGTGGCAGTGACAAGCAGATGGGTCTGGTTAAACATTCCAATATCATTTCTCATAATTTCAGTGCTTCGATATCTCTCTTTGGAGGTAGAAATTCACAGGCGGGGTCCAACTATCTGTCAACCATCACATCTTTCGTATCTCCAAAGCAGACAATTATCTCCTCATGATCCACTTCTTTTCCCTGCACGTAACAAAATGAAATGGAAGAGAAATATCGACTCACCAGTTGTTGAAGTAGCAGTCGACGAGTTTACTCGGAAGATTGTGCAAGAGTTTGTTACAGATCTTTGGTATTCATCTATTACTCCAGATCAAGAATTTCCAGAGCAGATCCGTTTGGTGATAAATGATGTCATTGGGGAGATATCTCAGAGGGTTAGACACATTAATCTCATTGATTTACTGACCAGGTCAGCAATTATAATGTTTGCTATCTCTATTCTCTTGATTATTCTAGTTGAAGAAACTGACACTATTAATATCACCATCCATGTGTAGAGATATGATGAATCTGATTGGAAGTCACTTAGAACTTTATCGAAGAAACCAAGCTCGTATTGGAGTACATGTCATGGGTACATTGTCATCTGAGGAAAGGGATGAAAGGCTGAAGCACTGTTTGGCTGCCGCAAAAGAATTGCACCCTGCCTTAATATCTCCAGAGGATGAGTACAAGGTAAGATCAGGAAGACTTCTTCAATTGATTTGATATCTGTAGCTTCTGTATTGTTTCTTTTAACAACTGATTATTTTTCACTGGAATTCTCCAGGTCCTTAAGCGGTTGATGGGTGCAGTAGTAACTGTTGTCTTAAAGCCTCAGGAGGCTCAGTCTCCAATAGTTCGATGCCTGGCCCGAGAACTTCTAGCATGTGCTGTTATGCAGCCAATTATGAACTTTGCAAGTCCAGGGTTAGCTTCAGATAAATTCTGTCACTCTGCATGTGTACTTTTAGGATGGAGAAAACAGATTTAAACTTATGATTTTAAAATCCATCCAACTTCACATTTTATGTTTTTTTTGGGATGGTGGTTGCACTATTTGTGTTTTGTATATTTCTAGATCTCTCAGTTAGGAAGAACCATGTTCAGAACCATAGGCTACCAAATGCTTATTGTGAAGGTTAGTGTCTTTCTGGTTTGTGCCAAAACTTTATTATTATCTATAGTTATGGTTATAATAAACTATTATAACATGATGCTGTTCAAGGTCACCAAAGTTATTTGAACTGCTTGCAATCAAATTACAAGGTAATAATTTCTGTTACATTTATCATCAATTTGAGTACGTAAACTTATGAGGTGCAAGACAAAGTATATGCAGAGATAAGTCTTAAAGTGTTTCAAAACTACGAAATCAACTCACCAATTGTCGCACAACTATTGAAAGCAAATCTTGCAGATAGAAAGCAACTTAATTCATCTTAAGATATCATTTAAGATTGACTACATTACATTATGAACTCCTAAGGTAGAAATGCAGGCTGATTCATATATCCTTATGATCAGCAGTACTCAGAGTACCATTTTAATGGGGTAGATCAATGCTCAGAAAACATCTCTCATTATACCAAAACAACAAGTAACTACGATCATGAACCCCTGAGATCAATATTATCCAACTATGAACTGTTAAAGTAAAAGTCCATGTTGGCATGTATAGCCAACAATACTCGCTCAGAAAACATCTCATTATACCAAAACAACAGGTAACTACGATCATGAACCCCTGAGATCAATATTATCCAACGACGAACTGTTAAATTAGAAGTCCATGTTAGCATGTATAGCCAACAATACTCTGCAAGTTTCTCTTTTAGCTGTGTTATCACAAATCTTGTAGTTGCCCGTGAGATGATCCTATTCAGGACGGCAGAGGAAAGGCAACCAAAGTTGTGACCTATGATATCTAAGACTTTCGAAAGAACTTGGATGTCACATCACTCAATGATACCGACACTTTAGACCAATGAGAACACAGGCCTAGGGGGCGTCCCTATGACCAAGAAACCCTAAAATAAGGAAAATGAATGAGTAGCTAAGGGAAACTTGGTGAAATCTCTTAGTAGGATGGTTAATTAGAGTTTGAAACAAAAACCAAGAGATTCGGAGCATCCAGGTGAAAAGCTCCAATTTTGCCTTAGGGTTTTAAGCAGAAAAATGGGATCTAAGGAAAAATGGTGAAAATTACTGAAATTGGATACTCAAAATAATTGTTGGGTGTAAGATTAGGTAAATGGAAGTGAAACCAACAATAACCAGTTTGCAGTTTGTGAAAAGACCACTTTCCTTAAGGGGGGCGTTTTTCCCTAGTAGTCGACTAGTGCTTTGGATGGGAAATTGGAGTTCGATTAAGCCAAAATTTTAAATCTAAGGGTTTTATGTCAAATCTAAAGTGGGTTTTTAGTTTTATAGCTCACCGCAAGCTAGAACCTATCGATCTACGAAACGAGGGTTTTGATGTAAATGGAATGATGGGCAGATGGATACTGAAAATAAAACAAGGAGAAATTACTTGGATTTTGTAGAATGCCTGTGAAATGATGAGGAATGCCACTTTTCGGACAAAATGAACGTTTCCGGAATAAATCTTGACAAAGTTGAGCTCCAACCAGTGACCCTAACGCCCCCTTCTATCTGTCAAACCAGAGAAAACCAAATGGTAAGGAAAATGAACGAGATCTGTAAGATAAAGAAAGAAAAAGGCAGTAAAAGTTCATAGGAAAGAGTTACTCCTTGAACTGGACACCCGAGAGCGGAGACGGGGTGAGTTTCCCCACGACTGCGTCCTCCCTAGCTCGCCTCTTCAACTTGCAGACAGATGTGTAAAGGAAAAAGGAAAGATATGTCCCGAGCAATCCTCAGTATAAAAGAGTGGCAATATCAGTCATCAAAACATTGGATCAAATCCACAAAATACACAGAGAGTAGTCCTAGACAAAAATCTCTTTATTCAAATTCTGGTGCCAATGCCCATGAATTACAATGGGAGGGTCACCTCTCTTAAATAGTTTTAGAGAGACATAAACCCTAACTTTCTTTTTCATCCAACGATTGAGATTGGGACATCATCAACAGTGGAGATCAACAATACATAACTTATCACATGGATCAAGTGACCAAGTCAACATAGGGGGAACACTTTGCTCAAGGACACCTATCCTAAGTCAAACTCAAAACATAACATAAAGTGTGATACAATAATACTCCGAGGGGGTCACTTAGGGGCTTAATTCACCCTAGGCCCCTTTACAACTTCAAATCATATGATATAACAATGAAATACATGAATAGCCAATTAGAGGGGGCGCCCCTTGGGGGGCTTTCCTCACTAGCTGAGTCACAATAAAATAATCCGGACATCTGCTGACTGTAATCTGTTGAAGGACTGTCCGGGATGCTGAGGAACATCATCCGTCAAATTTCCTAGCCATTTCGTTGATTCAGGAGGCCAAATCGATTTTTTCAGTGATTTACTAGTTCATTTTTTGCTGTTACAATCTCTGGAAATTGATAAATCCACCATAACTTTGTCCAACGTGCAAACTGGGACGAATTGACTGCTTTGGATGATCTGGAGACATAGAAGAATGGTATAAGTGACTCCTCATACCCCCTATAACACTGCTCTTCTCTAGGAGAACCAATCATATTGCTATCTGAAATAAAATTTGATCATTTGGCCAATAATTAAGTGATAATAATAGATTTTCTGGAGATCCGGGGCCAAACTCTTAAAACTGAAACTGCAGTATTGGTCTTGGGCATGTCTGGAACAAATATAGACCATGTTGTGTTTTTGAGTCATTGCCTTGGGAACCATGATTGACTTGGTTAACTGGGTTGACCAGGTCAAAGTACCCAAAATCAAGGTGAGACACTGTATCCATATGATCCTGCAACCATCCAAGGTAAGAAATGCTCCAACGATGTATATCAAAACCAAGCTTGAACAAGTTATTCATAATCATGGTGACCAACAACAATAATAATAATAAAATATACCTTTGCTTCTGAAAAATTTTAGAATCCTTTGGAAGTCTACTTGTTCATGCCATACTTACAAAGTGTAAAAAATGTGCTAGAGATGGGTGAGGATGGAAGAACAAGGTTACGACAAGGGGAAATTACTTTTGACTCAATTAGACCCAGTGATCTATCCAAATGATAACCAGTAAACTCTACTAGGGTGACATATGCATGTTAGATGAACAATAGGGAATGGTGGTGTCTCACAAGTGGATGAGTTGATCTAAAAAGTGTCCATTCAACCTTAACAATCATGTTTACAACTCACATTCAAGCTAAAGAACAAGCTCCGTGTGGATCTTTTCTAGGACCTGTTATCACACAACTTGTAGTTGTCCCTAAAGGTATCCCATCCGAGATGGTAGAGGAGATGGACAACTAAAGAGGTGACCCAAGAAGTGCAACGGTTCCCAATGCAAGCTGGGAGTCACGTCAACTGAGGCACTCCTCACTTTAGATTATGAAGAATCACAACCAAGGGGGAGACCCTATAACCAATCAAAGAAGATTAGCCAAAGCAAAGGTTCATAGGGGAGTGTGTAAATTGAGTTACAGAAACCAATGCAAGATTAGGTGAGCCCAAGAGTTTAAGTGTGGTTGAAGAGGCTTAAGATATTAGGAATGTTTCAACCAATGAATGAGTTAGGCCACCTATGAGGACCAAAGAGATAGATCTAACACCATGAAATACACAAGTAGGGCCCATTTCCTTAAAATAGGGAAATGATTCAAATGGGTCCCACAAGGTCAAATTATGGGTGATATGGTGCTAAGGGGTGTTTGATGATGTGGATCTATGGATCCAAGGTAAATTAGACACACCCACATATGGGATCTTAGCGTATGACACAATCCCCAAGGAGTGCGAATTGACCCAAGGAGATTAGTGCCTTTAGATGGAGGGTCAAATGGAGTCGAAATTATGCCAAATTATAGATCGGGGTAGTTAAGGCAATTATCAAGGTGGGTTTTAAGTGGCATGCCCCAAGGTAGGCTAGATCTCCATAGATCTAAGCTTGAATATGCATCACCCAATGACCCAAGTGGGGCACAACCCTCAAAATGAGGAATGGGGCCCACAAGGAAAAAATCAAAGGAGTGAAGCACTAGGGGTAGGTTATCAAATGAGAGGAGTACAAATCAAGCGGGATCTCACCTACCCAAGTGAGAGAACTAGCAAAACTCACCCAACCAAGGAGTGCAACCTCACCCAAGGAAGGCTAAGTGCCTTGGAAAATGTGTCAAATCAAGCCCGATTGCCACCAAACTGTAGATCCGAATTGCTGTGGATGCTATAGAGGTGGGTTCCTTTTATTATTCCCAAAGACAAGCTAGATCCAAGTAGATCTAGAAAAAGGTGAAAAATGAGGGTTTTCATTAATGAAGGTTTTGAGATCTAAGAGAATAGATGGATAGGATAGAAGAATTTCATACCTCATGGAACATACCTGGAAGATGAAAATGGAAGAGGCTTGTGGTGAGTATTACTTCCCACAAAGATCAAATGCCAAACTTTGATGAGCCCTTCTTGCCAACGTTTTGCCTCCTTCAACCAAATCGATTTTCCTATTCTTGTCAATCAAGGACACAAAGATCAATCAATCAATCAAGAATGGAAAGAGATGCATACAAAGAGATGAGAAACATGAATTGTTGGTACAAAAGACAAATCAACTCCGTGTCACCCAAAACGTCCTCTTGAAGCTTGAAGGGTATGCCTCCCCATCAATTCGCACCCCTCCAAAATGTTGTCTTTGCCTGCAAAACAATGTTAGTTGAAGATAAAATCAAGATGGCCACCAATGCTTGTCAATGCAGAGGAAGAAGCATTTACAATCACCACAAGCATTCCAATTCCAAGATCCAAGATGCCCAAAAAAGTATTTTTGTTGCAATAACCTAGAGCCAAAAATCTCCAAATCTCTCCATGACTTTACAATGAGAAGCTCTCTCCTTTAAATAGAAATGAGAGATAACAAACTCCTAACCACCTTTCAAATGGATGGCTAAGATTAAAAGATCAAAATATTCTAATCAACGGTTGAGATGAGCTCAACATAAAGTACATGGATCAATACAATAATATAATATATCAATGGACTAAATCACCCTAGGAGAGGGGATCCCACTCAATAAAAATGAATAAAGCTCATGGTGGGTCTAGGGGGTATTAACTAACACCCCTAGTGTGTTCCCATGGCACAATAAAAATAAATATAACTTTTAAATGCAAAATAGTGCCTTTGAGGAAATCGTGAGCCTCCAAAAGCTCCAGAAAATAATAAAATATGTCTAAGAGATGGATGTGGGTCCATCCAAGTGATGAAACTTCTGGATAAGGAGTGGAAGACATCATCCTCATCATCAAAACTCATCCCATGCCATTTCCTTGCATCAGTAGCCCAAATCGAATTCTTTAGTAGCCAGTTTTATTATTTTTAATCTGCCTCGGGAAACGTGATATGGCCCAAACTACCTCCTAGAGTGCCAACGTTGTCAAACTGAGCCCACTAGGCTCTCTGGAAGAGGGGATAAAATGGTAAAAACAAGTGGCTGGACCAATTCCTCCTCGTACAATGCCCTAGGTGAATCAATCAAATCACCTCTCTGCTTTGATAGGTCACTCAGCATGGCAAAACTGCACTAGAATGGTATACTGAGATAAATCATCACTGTAACTGCCCGGAACTGAAAATAAACTGTCTCATTGGACTCTGTTAACCCAAATCCATCTAAGTTGCATATTCATACACCCTACAGATATTTGCATGATCAATTACAATATCTAATATGCCTAGACAGATATAATAAAAATCTGTAAATGATCAAATAATCAATAATATAACCCAAGCTAACATCAATTTGCTGGAAGTGTTTATAGGTTAAAACATGCTCTACAAATCATTCAAATAACAATTATAACAAGTTCCAATCATTTCATTGGCGATCTATCAACCAAATATAGAGTTTCTTTAATTAATTATAATTTAGACCAGACTTTCAAGACCATACTGACTTCATAGTTGTAATCAAGTTGCTAGTGAAGGGTGAGGGCTAGAAATCAAATAGTTAGGATAAAGGGTGACTACCAACTTGACACTGTGGCACTTTGGATATGGAAAGGGGATATTCACTCTAGCATATGCTGGACAAGCAACAACACAGGGGATGGCAGTGTCTCAGAAATGGATAAGTTACATTCAGAGGTGCTTATTCACCTTGACAAATGCTCACAATCCAAATCAAATACAAGTGAGGCCAACAATCTTTAGATATAACGTTTTAAGAACCATTGCTTTTTGGGCCTTCAAATTTCCATAGCCTTGGTCCACGCATTAATTACACGGATTTTATTATTGAGGATTCATGCATTCATATATGTTTAAAAACACTATTTTTCATGAATGTTTTTTCACAAGATATTCATTTCAATATACTTCATAGCCAATTTCATTAGGCTTGCCTTGCATTCATTATTGTTCAAAAACACTACTTTTCATGAATGGGTTTTTTTATAAGATATTCATTTCATTTTCAAATACATTGTATTGATGGCAACGCTATTTGTTTCAGGTTTAGCCAACACAACCTAGGCAACTTAGAGCCGAAACACAAATAAACAAGGAAGCTTGTGCAACACAGAGGCTCTAGTGGGGACGATCCTCCATGCCACAAGTCAAGTAGTATGTCGGGCTAAAAACATAACTGGAAGGTAATGGATGGGTGGAGATAGTGAACAATGGAACCAATACTAGCAAGCCAAAGTATGGTGGGAATGATCACCTCTATTCTCCCTAAGGAGGGTAAAACCAATGAGTATGGGTCAAGAACTTCTAGGTCTAGGTAGGGACATACATACATAATATCAATACATCCAAGTCCACATATTTATATGACCGCCAGATCATGACACTAAATGCTAAGAAATGTCACAAGAATGAGTATAAAAGCAATTATAACCATAACACAAGATAATATCTGCTGAATCATATACATGTAAATAACCAATCTGAAACGACATCTGTGTAATGAGAAACTTCTGTTGCAACTCTTGGCTATACTAACTACTCTGTGAATGGTTAAATGGCTACATCAACCCTCAAATCTGAGTGTCCTGAGACTCAGTGATGACATGGGAAAGTACTATAGTCCATCATCAAATAATGATCGATCATAGAGGCTCATCTCAACCTCTCATATGTAAGGGAATTGGCTGAAAATTGTACTGGACTGAAAAATAGAATATGGTAGCCCGACTACTATATGTGTGATAACATCTGGCTCCAGCTGGGACAAGTGCTCTAAGGGAGAGAGCGCTTGAGAACCTCATAATCTCTGGTCTCAAACTGCTCTGCATCAATCTTCATCAACAACTCATCATCCTTGATTTCAACTTTTTCTTTATTTTTGCTTCTGTATCTGTGCTCATAGCCACTAGAATACCTCATGAAGCATGTATGGGAAAAATATAAAATAATGCTGTAAGAAATCTAATCTATATCAGAAACTGAAAAGCATAAACGGAAATACTAAGCTAACAACTCAAAAGGAGTTTGGTTTTATTGTGCAGGAAAAAGACAAACACCTAGGACTACGCTAAGAGCTTCAAAGGCAAGATTCAAGGAAAAGACAAAAAGTGCCAGACTGAATAGCTAAAAACTACTGCCCAAAAGAGGCTTATTCAGGTATACCTACCCTAAATAGGAAAGTAGGGTCATTCAATATTTATAGGCAGAAAGTAATGTTTTAACAACCTCCCATTTACGGGTAATTCCAACTCATCACCATCCAAAGTCTCTAGGAAGACTGAACCCTTGCCAGCTATCCTACTTACTTGATAAGGGCCCATCCATATCTTCTTAAATTTGCCATGGTTCCTTGGTTTTTCTTTGTTTTTGTCCCAATGCAAGACTACATCACCAATTCCAAAAATCACATCTCTACTCCTTTGGTCAAAGGTTCCCTTTATTCTTTCGTGCTCTATGAACATTCTATGCCAAGCTTCTCTTCTAGTTTCATCCAATTCTACTCATTTATCAATTCTTTCTTGCAGGGCCTCTTGATTTGAGGAACATTGTTGCATAAGCTCATACACAGGGATTTGAAGGTTAACGGGCAATCTACAATTTTGGCCATATACAATTTCAAAAGGTGCCTTACTTGTTACACTTTTAACGGTAGTTCTATCTTTCCAAAGAGCGTATTTAAGCTTGACATCCCACCTTTTATTTTCACCAATCATTCACTTCAGAAGCCTTATCAAATTCTTGTTGCTCGACTTTGCCAAACCATTTCCCTGTGGGTAATAGTTGGAGGAGTGAGACAAAGTGATTCCATTATCTAAGCAAAATGTGGACATATTTGCTTTGCTAAAATCTTTTGCATTATCGGTGGTGATTTTTAAAGGGCACCCATATCTAGTAGCCCGACTACTATATGTGTGATAACATCTGGCTCCAGCTGGGACAATTGCTCTAAGGGAGAGAGCGCTTGAGAACCTCAGAATCTCTGGTCTCGAACTGCTCTGCATCAATCTTCATCAACAACTCATCATCCTTGCTTTCAACTTTTTCTTTATTTTTGCTTATGTATCTGTGCTCATAGCCACTAGAATACCTCATGAAGCATGTATGGGAAAAATACAAAATAATGCTGTAAGAAATCTAATCTATATCAGAATTTGAAAAGCATAAACGAAAATACTAAGCTAACAACTCAAAAGGAGTTTGGTTTTATTGTGCAGGAAAAAGACAAACACCCAGGACTACGCTAAGAGCTTCAAAGGCAAGCTTCAAGGAAAAGACAAAAAATGCCAGACTGAATAGCTAAAAACTATTGCCCAAAAGAGGCTTATTCAGGTATACCTACCCTAAATAGGAAAGTAGGGTCATTCAATATTTATAGGTAGACAGTAATGTTTTAACAACCTCCCATTTACGGGTAATTCCAACTCATCACCATCCAAAGTCTCTAGGAAGACTGAACCCTTGCCAACTATCCTACTTGATAAGGGCCCATCCATATCTTCTTAAATTTGCCATGGTTCCCTGGTTTTTCTTTGTTTTTGTCCCAATGCAAGACTACATCAACAATTCCAAAAATCACATCTCTACTCCTTTGGTCAAAGGTTCCCTTTATTCTTTCTTGCTCTATGACCATTCTATTCCAAGCTTCTCTTCTACTTTCATCCAATTCTACTCATTTATCAATTCTTTCTTGCAGGGCCTCTTGATCTGAGGAACATTGTTGCATAAGCTCATACACAGGGATTTGAAGGTTAATGGGCAATCTACAATTTTTGCCATATACAATTTCAAAAGGGGCCTTACTTGTTACTCTTTTAACGGTAGTTCTATCTTTCAAAAGAGCGTACTTAAGCTTGACATCCCACCTTCTTTTATTTTCACCAATCATTTGCTTTAGAAGCCTTATCAAATTCGTGTTGCTCGACTCTGCCAAACCATTTCCCTGTGGGTAATAGTTGGAGGAGTGAGACAAAGTGATTCCATTATCTAAGCAAAATGTGGACATATTTGCTTTGCTAAAATCTTTTGCATTATCGGCGGTGATTTTTAAAGGGCACCCATATCTGGTAACAATATACTCTTCTAAGAATTTGACTACCACTTCAGCGGTTGCCTTCTTAGTACGGATAGCTTCAACCCAACGAGTGAAATAATCTGTGCATGTCAAAATGTATTTATAACCACCGGAAGAAGTAGGGTCGACTAGTCCTACAAAATCCATTCCCAATTGTTGGAAAGGGGCTTCTATGATAACTAGGGTTAAAGGTAAGCCAAGCAATCTAGGCTTTCCAGAGTAGAACTGGCATTCTTGGCAAGTCCTGACAAAGGCTTGCACATCTTTGAACAAAGATGGCCAATAATACCCAACTCGGATGATCTTAGCAGCTGTGGTTCTAGGAGCATAGTGTCCTCCACATAATCTAGAGTGCATCTCATTTATGATTCTTTGAGAATCATCATGGTTCACACATTTAAGCACAATTCCATCTGGGTTTTTCCATCCCAGGCCATCTCTGGTTAACACATACTTAGATGCCTTCAACCTTAGAGCTCTCCTTTGGTGATCTAAAAGATGATCAGAACAGGACATATGTTTAAGATAGAAGATGATGTCCTTGTACCACTCATGATATTCATCAACTTAGAGTACCATAGCATTTTGAATGCTTACCTCATGATTTGGTTGCATTTTAGAATCAGTTAAAAGTAGAGCTAATCCTTGACCTTTCACTATTTTGATCGGTTTAATTTCAATATCATATTCCTGAATTCTTGAAATCCAATTTCCTCTAGTCCCCAAGCCATTTGGTTGAGACAATACATCCTTGATAGCTTGGTAAGGGATGTAGGCTAAAACCTTCGAATAACCAATGTAAGTCCTGAAATGCTTTAAAGACTTGACTAAAGCATAGGCTTGCTTCTCAGTGGTAGTGTAATTTAATTCTGCATCCTTAAGACTTTTTCTCATGAATGCAATTGGTTGTTCATGGTTGTTTTCACTCTTTTGCAACAAGACACCGGCTATAGTATCTTCAGATGCATATGAGTAAATTAGGAACTCTTTGTTATACTCAGGATGCACAAGGACTGGGGCTGAGGAGATTGCTTTCTTTAAAGATTCAAACGAGGCATCACACTTCTTATCCCAAACAAATTTTACATCTTTCTTTAGCAAGGCATTCAAAGGATTTTCTAACTCAGCCAAATTGGGAATGAATCTTTTCACAAAATTTATCTTTCTGAAAAAGGATCGTAATGAACTAAAATCTTTAGGAGGAGCTATGGCTTGAATGCCTTGCGCTCTTTCTGGGTTAATTCTAATGCCCTCTCTAGAGACAATATGGCCTAACAACTTCCCTTCATCGACACCAAAAGTAGACTTTTTAGGATTTAGAGAGATTCCAAATTTCCGACATCTTTCAAAAATTCTCTTTAAGTGTTTTACATGATCACCCCTTTCTTTAGAGAAGACAGCCGGATCATCTTGATAGATGACAATGATTTTTCCAATTAGGCCTTCAAATGCATGGTCCATTGCTTTTTGAAAAGTTGGTCCTGCATTTAAAAGGCCAAAAGGCATCCTTATATACTCATATGTTCCCCAGGGGGTGGTGAAAGTTGTTTTTCCACGATCTTCCTTTTTGATTTGGACTTGGTTATAACCTGAGAAACCATCAAGCAAAGATAATATACCAGCCCCCGTTACATTTTGCAATAAATTTTCCATATTGGGTAATGGATAATTGTCTTTAAGCAAAGCTTGATTCAGGTTCCCAAAGTCAATACAAATCCTGATTTCCCCACTTTTCTTCCTTACAACCACAGGATTAGACACCCATGATGTATGTCTGACTGGCTTAATGATATCTGTTTCCAACATCTTTTCCAACTCTTTTTGGACTAGGGGAGCTAGTTTAGGATTTACATTACGCAAATTTTGACGGTAAGGTTTAGCTCCTTCTTTGAGAGGGATACTGTGCTCAATAACGGATTGATCATAAGTTTTCAAATCATCATAAGTCCAAGCAAAGACATCTTTGTATTCTCTAATCAATTCTTCGATTTTATTCCTTTCTTCTTTAGAAGCATTTTTCCCTATCTTAATCATTTTTGGGGAATAAGAAGAACCAATATTAATCTTAATGACTTCATCAACTGGTTCAGATCTCTTACCCTTAAACTCATCATGCCTGTTGAAATTCTTCTCCAAAGGGAAGTTGATTTTTGTTATGTCCATGCCCTCTATGGAACTACCCTTTATTTGATCTTCAAAGTTTATCATTGGGGTTTGGGCGGCAGTCAGGAATTGGATGATTTGAGCATCACTATCAAGAACTTGCCAATAATCTTGATTATCGGGGACTGAGGGTCTACATAAAACTTCAACCTTGCACTTTCTTTGCTTCAAGGATTCAGAGGCTTGGAGAGTACTAGCGATGATAGACACTTCATCAGCCAAGGTGTTTTGCTCACGCGGAACTGCTTTAATTCCAAAGGCATTAAAACATTCACTGGTATCCTAAACTGCATTTTTGTAATCTCTAAGTCTATTATTCATGGCAGCGAACTGATTCTTAACTTGGGATACAATGAGGTTAGAATCTCCTATGACAGATAAGGACTTAATGTTTCTTTCCTGAGCGAGTTCTAATTCTAGGAGCAAGGCTTCATACTCAACTATGTTATTTGTGGAATCAAACTCCAATCGAAAGGAAAACAGACTTTCTTCTCCAGATGGTGAGGTCAACACAATTCCTGCTCTTGCACCATGACGGGAACGGGGCCCGTCAAAGTGCATCTTCCAGATTTGATCAGGTGGGTAAGGATGTTTTTTAACCTCTTCCCAATAGTTTGCCAAAACCATGAAGTTTCCAATTTCATCACTTGAGTACATTGCTTCAGTAAACAAGTGTTCAGGCGTCTCCACATGCTCTTGCATAAGTGGCTCATTAAACAAAGTTATGGACGAACCCTTTCCAGTTGGGATTGTGGCATATGTGAGATCCATTTGGACACTTCCACCTAATCTTGTTGACCACTCTCTGGATAACAACATTCCCCAGACGTCAGGGACATCTAGGACTAGGACGTTCATTGAAAGCTCAATATAAGAACAGGCAGCCAACCTAACAGGCAAATTTTCTATTATCCCAATTGCTTTCACATTTCTGGAATCCATTCCACATACATTCCTGTAAGGCCTTGTGGGCACTAGCTCAAGCTGCTCCATGACTCTTAAGGGCATGACATTTACCTCAGCTCCCAAATCTAACATGCAGTTATGCAATATCAGTCCATTCACTTCCAATGCTATATAAAAGGGAGGGCAACCCCCAAAGTTGTCACCAGAGACATTTTGGATCATGACAGCGGAATCCTTAGGTTCTACAGAAACTTGCTTTGTCATTTGCTTCCTTGTTTGGATTCCTAGATGGGTGGTAGCTCTCTTGTGAAAGGACGAGATTTTAAAGATTTCACAGAAAGGGACAAACATGTTCATTTTTCCTAAGAAACTTGTGACATTAATGTTTAAGTTGTAGGGGTTTTCTTCATCTTTTTTGTTTACATTCAAACCCAAGAACTTCATAATGTCATACTTAACAGACGAGATTTTGATTAAATCCTTTAAGGAAACTAAAGCAAAAGAATTGGTCAACTTACTAGGAATATTTGTTCTTGGATGCTCCTGATTAGGTTTTAAAATCATTGGAGGCTTTGTCTTCAAAGGCCCAGGTTGTTTTCTCCAAAGAGTTGCTTTAGGCACATTAGCTTTAGGAGGAAAATCAATCTTAATCTCTTGATCTAGATTTTGCTTTGCAGGAGGGGTTCGACTAGTACTAGGCACAACTTTGCCCTTTGTGATAACTTCAGATGAAGGCTTTGGAGTTTTGGGCATGATTCTTCACACAGGTTGATTGTTAGGATGCACTACCTTGCTAGGCTGCGAATCAACTGGCTTAGGTTGCTGAGACTTAGTGGAACTACCCTTAGGAGAAACCAAATTGTTGCAAATAGAATTTAACATTTCTTCAGTTTGATGATCATGTCTCTTAAAGTCTTCATCTTGATTTTTAAGATACATAGCAATGTTCATGAACATTTCACACATGTTTGACATAAATTTCATCGTCATTTCAAGGGAGATATTGTCTTGAGAAGACATCTCTTTATGGGTTCGTTTCTCAGCAGAGTCATGATTTGGAGCTGCCAGGTAGACTAAAACTCTTCTACCAAGATGTATGTCGTTAAAATGTAGGGAGAGAGTGAGTGACAAATATATGGTTATGTTTAATTAAAGATTGAGATGATAACCATCTAGATTAATTCGGATGCGATAAGATATGAGTTGTGCATGGATACTCGCAGACACCTGAGGTAAGTCTCTACCTCCTCGGTAACGGCGCCAAAAATGTTGGCAAAGAGAACGGGAGTAGATCTTGAGGATAAATGTCGAACCAGGGTAGGCCTCTACCTTCCCTGACAACGACGCCAAACATGTTATCACACAACTTGTAGTTGTCCCTAAAGGTATCCCATCTGGGACGGTAGAGGAGATGGACAACTAAAGAGGTGACCCAAGAAGTGCAGTGGTTCCCAATGCAAGCTGGGAGTCATGCCAACTGAGGCACTCTTCACTTTAGATTATGAAGAATCACAACCAAGGGGGAGACCCTATAACCAATCAAAGAAGATTAGCCACAGCAAAGGTTCATAGGGGAGTGTGTAAATTGAGTTACAGAAACCAATGCAAGCTTAGGTGAGCCCAAGAGTTTAAGTGTGGTTGAAGAAGCTTAAGATATTAGGAATGTTTCAACCAATGAATGAGCTAGGCCACCTAGGAGGACCAAAGAGATAGATCTAACACCATGAAATACACAAGTAGGGCCCACTTCCTTAAAATAGGGAAATGATTCAAATGGGTCCCACAAGGTCAAATTAGGGGTGATATGGTGCTAAGGGGTGTTTGATGATGTGGATCTATGGATCCAAGGTAAATTAAACACACCCACATATGGGATCTTAGCATATGACTAAATCCCCAAGGAGTGCGAATTGGCCCAAGGAGACTAGTGCCTTTAGATGGAGGGGCAAATGGAAGCCAAATTATGCCAAATTGTAGATTGGGGTAGTTAAGGCAATTATCAAGGTGGGTTTTCAGTGGCATGCCCCAAGGTAGGCTAGATCTTCATAGATCTAATCTTGAAAATGCATCACCCAATGATCCAAGTGGGGCACAACCCTCAAAATGAGGAATGGGGCCCACAAGGAAAAAATCAAAGGAGTAAAGCACTAGGGGTAGGTTATCAAATGAGAGGAGTGCAAATCAAGCGGTATCTCACCTACCCAAGTGAGAGAACTAGCAAAACTCACCCAACCAAGGAGTGCGACCTCACCCAAGGAAGGCTAAGTGCCTTGGAAAATGTGTCAAATGAAGCCCGATTGCCACCAAACTGTAGATACGAATTCCCGTGGATGCTATAGAGGTGGGTTCCTTTTATTATTCCCAAAAACAAGTTAGATCCAAGTAGATCTAGACAAAGGTGAAAAATGAGGGTTTTAATCAATGAGGGTTTTGAGATCTAAGAGAATAGATGGATAGGATAGAAGAATTTCATACCTCATGGAACATACCTGGAAGATGAAAATGGAAGAGGCTTGTGACGGGGATTACATTCCACAAAGATCAAATGCCAAACTTTGATGAGCCCTTCTTGCCAACGTTTTGCCTCCTTTAACCAAATCGATTTTTCTATTCCTGTCAATCAAGGACACAAAGATCAATCAATAAATCAAGAATGGAAAGAGATGCATACAAAGAGATGAAAAACATGAATTGTTGGTACAAAAGAGAAAACAACTCCTTGTCACCCAAAACGTCCTCTTGAAGCTTGAAGGGTAGGCCTCCCCACCAATTTGCACCCCTCCAAAATGTCTTCTTTACCTGCAAAACAATGTTAGTTGAAGATAAAATCAAGATGGCCACCAATGTCTGTCAGTGCAGAGGAAGAAGCATTTACAATCACCACAAGCATTCCAGTTCCAAGATCCAAGATGCCCAAGAAAGTATTTTTATTCCAATAGCTTAGAGCCAAAAATCTCCAGATTTCTGCACCAATTTACAATGAGAAGCTCTCTCCTTTAAATAGGAATGAGAGATAACAAACTTCTAACTACCTTTCAAATGGATGGCTAAGATTAAAAGATCAGAATATTCTAATCAACGGTTGAGATGAGCTCAACATAAAGTACATGGATCAATACAATAATATAATATATCAAATAACTAAATCACCCTAGGAGAGGGGATCCCACTCAATAAAAATGAATAAAGCTCATGGTGGGTCTAGGGGGTATTAACTAACACCCCTAGTGTGTCCCCATGGCACACTAAAAATAAATATATTTTTTAAATGCAAAATAGTGCTCCGAGGAAATCGTAAGCCTCCAAAAGCTCTAGAAAATAATAAAATATGCCGAAAAAGATGGACGTGGGTCCATCCAAGTGATGAAACTGCTGGATAAGGAGTGGAAGACATCACCCTCATCATCAAAACTCATCCCATGCCATTTCCTTGCATCAGTAGCCCAAATCGAATTCTTTGGTAGCCCTTTTTATTATTTTTAATCTGCCTCGGGAACGTGACATGGCCCAAACTTCCTCCTAGAGTGCCAGTGTTGTCAAACTGAGCCCGCCAAGTTCTCTAGGAGGGGGGTAAAATAGTAAAAAGAAGTGGCTGGACCACCCCCTCCTCATACATCGCCCTAGGTGAATCAATCAAATCACCTCTCTGCTTTGATAGGCCACTCAGCATGACAAAACTACACCAGAATGGTATATTGAGACAAATCATCACTGTATCTGCCCGTAACTGAAAATAAACCGTCTCATTGGACTCAGGGAATCTAAATCCATTTAAGGTGCATACTCATACACCTTATAGATCTATGCATGATCAGGTATAATATCCAATATGCCCAGACAGATAAAATAATAATCTGTAACTGATGAAATAATCAATAATATAACCCAGGCTAACATCAATCTGCTGCAAGTGTTTATAGGTTAAGACATGCTCTACAAATCATTCAAATAACAATAATAACTAGTAGCAATCATTTCACTGGCGATCTATCAACCGAATATAGAGTTCAATTAAAAGTCAGACTAGACTTTCAAGATCATACTCACTTCATAGTTGTAATTAATTTGCTAGTGAAGGGTGAGGGCTAGAAATCAAATGGTTAGGATAAAGGGCGACTACCAACTTGACACTGTGGCACTTTGGATATGGAAAGGAAATATTCACTCTAGCATATGCTGGACAAGCAACCATACAAGGGATGGCAATGTCTCACAAATGGATAAGTTACGTTCAGAGGTGCTTATTGACCTTGACAAATGCTCACAATTAAAATCAAATACAAGTGAGGCCAACAATCTTTAGATATAACTTTTTAAGAACCATTGCTTTTTGGGCCTTCGAATTTCCATAGCCTTGGTCCATGCATTGATTACACGGATTTTATTATCGAGGATGCATTCATGTATGTTTAAAAACACTACTTTTCATGAATGTTTTTTCACAAGATATTCATTTCAATATACTTCATAGTCGATTTCATTAGGCTTGCCTTGCATTCATGTATGTTCAAAAACACTACTTTTCATGAATGGGTTTTTTTATAAGATATTCATTTCATTTCCAAATACATTGTATTGATGGCAGTGCTATTTGTTTCAGGTTTAGCCAACAGAACCTAGGCAACTCAGAGACTAAACACAAATAAACAGGGAAGCTTGTCCAACATAGAGGCTCTAGTGGGGAAAGGTCCTCCATGCCACAGGTCAAGTAGTATGTTGGGCTAAAAGCATAACTGGAAGGTAATGGATGGGTGGAGATAGTGAACAATGAAACCAACACTAGCAAGCCAAAGTATGGTGGGAATGATCACCTCTATTCTCCCTAAGGAGGGTAAAACCAATGAGTATGGGTCAAGAACTTCTAGGTCTAGGTAGGGACATACATACATAATATCAATACATTCAAGTCCACATATTTATATGACTGCCAAATCATTACAGTAAATGATAAGACATGTCACAAGAATGAGTATAAAAACCAATAATAACCATAACACAAGATAATATATCCCGAGTCATATACATGTAACTAACCAATCTGAAACAACGTTTGTCTAATGAGAAACTTCTGCTACAACTCTGGGCAATACTGACTACTCTGTGAATGGCTCAATGGCTACATCAGTCCTCAAATCTGAGTGTCCTGAGACTCAGTCATGACATGGGAAAGTACTATAGTCCATCATCAAATAATGATCCATCATAGATGCTCATCTGAGCCTCTCATATGTAAGGGAACTGGCTGAAAAGTGTACTGGAATCTGCAAAATAGAATATGGTAGCCCGGCTACTATATATGTGATAACAGGACCCTTGCGTTGAGTACACAAGAAACTGTAGTGAAGAGATCCTAGGGGGCACTTAGAATTAGCCGTCCCTTACCCCATCTCAAATCAAAACCCTTAGGCTCTGTGAGGAATTAATCATTACATTTCAATAATACGGGCAACAATCTTTAGATTTAGCATTTGTTTATCCACTGTTTTATTTGGGCCTTTCACAATTTCATTTCATAGCCTTTCTGATTTGTGTGTAAAGACACAGTTTGCAATTTCATTTGTAGGTTTGCATTTCATAATATATATACTTATAGCATACAACTCATAATGCATGTAATGACGGTAGACATATTGCTTCAGGTTTTAGCGGACAACTTCTCGGGCAACAAGGGGGACTATCCACAGTCAGGACCAAACATCGGGGGCAACCGACTAGAGAGGTCAAGGCTTCAAAACTCAACTCACCTAAGCTTAGGAACCAACACTAGCGGGTTCTCCTGGCCTAGAAGGATCAAGGCTTTGGCAAGTTTTTTGGCACAACTCAGAACCGAGACACGAGACAACAAGGGATCCATCATGCATAGGGGTCAAAATGGGGAAATTGATCTTCAATCTCACAAGCCTCCATCAGTCTAAGTCATGGGATAAAAACAAAAGTGGATGAACTGGATGGGTGGGGACAAATGACATGGAACCATCCTAGCACTAATGTTTACACTTTGTTCAAGCATGGCATGGGCAACAGTCTTCACATTGAATTCCTTAATTAATTATAACACAGGTTAAAGCAATATAGAACATATAAGCATAGGTCACCATAATCATCCTAAC
The DNA here is from genome assembly GCA_001517045.1 of Pseudotsuga menziesii. Lineage (NCBI taxonomy): Eukaryota > Viridiplantae > Streptophyta > Pinopsida > Pinales > Pinaceae > Pseudotsuga > Pseudotsuga menziesii. The sequence goes on along the minus strand of LPNX010198136.1, from coordinate 302,005 downwards.
ATGACAAGCACAGGTGTTTGAGATAGATCATAGACCAAAACTAAACGAAGGAAATATACCTGTTCTCACCATGTATACCTGTCTCCAAGTGATAAGCCCATCTATAATTGTGTGTACCAAATCCTGATTTGTTGCTCTACTCTAATGAACTAGATTAATCACTGAAAGCATCTCAAAGGAGTCATGAATCTTAGACCGGGCAAGGAAAGTCCGATGAATAAGGTTTTAGAATAGCTGAAGCTGTAAAGATCCATGCTGATACCCCATCTAAGAAGTAGACCGGAATAGAAAAATTAACATGTCTGCATGCTGCATCATAGAAGCCTGACGACAAATGTATATGTGATAACATCTGGCTCTAATTGGGACAAGTGCTCTAATGAAGAGAGTGCTTGAGAACCTCAGAGATCTTTGGTCCGCAACACCATCAGTAACAAGCAATCCAGTATGTCCTAGCGCATCCAGCATTCTGCTTCCTCTCCAAGTATTTACCTATAACCTATGGAGGCAAGAAAAACTAGAGCAACATGTATGGAAAAAATGTGCGTAAAACAAAATGACAGGAAATAAATGTTGAAAGTAAAACCGCTGAAATGTAAATTCTAATCTACTTAGTTTAATTGCAGAAGGAAAAACTGTTAAACTAGTAGCAACAAGGAAGGTCTTCCTGCATGCATGTGTTCTTGCATGCAAAAGACTTAAAATAGGAAACCAGTTGTGTTTAATTTACTTTTCCTAAGTTTACTTTCGAAAATAAATTAAAGTGATCTAAATTAACTTTAGTGAACCACTAGTTAAAGTGAAAGTGAAATTAGGGTTTTTGCTTTACCACCAGTTAAAGTGAAAGTGAAATTAGGGTTTTCGCTTTACCTAAAGTTATAAAAGAGAGATCAATTGGTGGAGAGAACACACTTGTATTCCGACAGAGACAGGATACAGAGAAGGATAGAAAGTCAGGCAGAGGATTTAGCCGAGAAGACGGAGGAGCGAGCAGCAGGATCATCGAGCTTCGTACAGCTGGGCCGTACACTCACATAGGAGGGTGTTGAGTTTTAGCTGGGATTTGCCCAATGATTCTGCCGAGTATTGCATTCGCCAGGTTTGGGTGAATTTCCAGTGATTGTAAAAGTTCCATATTTTCTCATAATAAAATCTATATCTGACTGTTGCACCGGTTTTCCCATCTTGGGGTTTTTCCGGGGGTTTCCATACCCAAAATAATAGTGTCAATATCGTGATGTGATGTTGTGATTTATTTCTCAGTTTTATATTCCGTTGCATACTGTAAAAGATATTCATGTGTGGTTATCGGTTGATATTTTGCATGCACTGTTTAGCCCTAGTTGAATATTAAAGGAAAATTTACATGGTATCGGAGCTCCGGTGAGTTAAAGTTGAGAGATTTGCAGCAGCAGTGATAGATTGGGGGCAAATATATAAGAAGACATAAACCTAGACTTCCAGATCTAGGGTTTGACAGGTACACTTCACTATGGCCGTGCAGTTGAGAGTTGAGGATAGACTCCAGGGTGCTCAAAACTTTTTTACATGGAAAGAAAGGATCACAAGGATCTTGGACGTCAGTGATGCAGAGGAGCACATTGACTCCACGAAGGTTGCACCCACATATCTGGTAGATTTAGTAGCTTGAAAGAATATTGATTCCAAAGCCATGCTGATTATCATGGATGGAGTGAAGGACCATATAGTCCCTCACCTTTTTGGTAAGAAGAGCGCAGCAGAGATGTGGACGGCTTTGGAGAGTCTGTACCAAAGCAAGAACGAGAACCGGAAGATGGTGTTGCAAGAGAGGATGCACAACACCAAGATGGCCAAGGGAGAAGGAGTGGTGTCTTACCTCACGAGGCTAACACAGATCAGGGACGAGCTTGGAGCTGTTGGCTCTAAGACAGTGGATGAGGAGCTAGTTTGGAGAGTCCGCAATGACTTCTCTAAGCCATGGGACACCTTTTCCAAAGGTGTTGTGGCTAGGGAGAAGCTCCCTGATTGGCAGAGACTATGGGATGGCTTTGTGCAGGAGGAGACCCGCATGGGTCAAGGATCAGGTTCATCTAGCAGTGCCCCACAGATTGTGGATGAGGAGGCTCTAGCCCTTATAGGGAAGAGAAAGGGGAAGGCAAAGAGGAAGAAGGATGGTAAGAAGAACCTTGACGTGTCAAAGGTCAAGTGTTTTATCTGCCACAAGCAGGGACACTTTGCCTCCCAGTGCCCAGACAGGAAGAAGAAGAGTAACACTTAGATGGCTAGATTTGCAAAGGTGGATGAGTTTAGCAGGATCTTCGATGAGGAGTTCTGTTTGATAGCTTGCATGGCAAGCACCACAGGGAGCACCATATAGTACATTGACAGTGGAGCATCTAGTCACATGACTGGACAGAAGAGATTCTTCAAAGACTTGCAGGAGGGTGGAACAGTATCCACGTTGAGCTGGGTGATGATGTGTGGTATTAGGCGCAGGGACTTGGCACTTTTTCATTTGAGAGGGAGTCTGGCAAACCCCTCAGTTTTGCAGATGTGTTATATGTTCCATGACTGACCAAGAACCTTATATCAGTCTCCACTCTGGAGGACAAGGGATATCAGGTGAAGTTCTGTGACCATAGAGTGTATATCAGGCCCAAGGGGTCAGATAGGAGCTTGGATTAGGTGATTGGCAGAAGGAGCGGGAAAGTGTACAGATTACACTTTGAGCCTGCAAAGGCTTTAGTCAGCAGCAGTAGCAGCAGTCAGGGTGAGGTTTGGCATAGGAGGATGGCACACTTACACCATGGAGCACTGAAGCATTTGAGACAGGTGGTCATTGGAGTTCCTCAGGTACAGGAGGAAAAGCATAATCACTATAAGGGTTGTGCTTTAGGGAAGAACATCAGGAAACCTTTCCCACAGAGTGAGCACAAGTCTAAGGAGCCCTTGGACTTGGTGCAGTTGGATGTATGCGAACCTATGAGTGTCCATTTGTTCAGTGGTTACAGTTACTGCGTAACCTTTATTGATGACTATTCCAGGAAAACCTGGATCTATTTCTTGAAGGCCAAGTCAGAGGTCTTTGAGAGGTTCCGAGAGTTCAAGACTCTTGTGGAGAACCAAACAGGAAAGAAGATTAGAGTGTTGAGGACAGACAACGGGGGTGAGTACACTTCCAATGAGTTCATGGAGTATTGTTCGGCTGAGGGGATCAAGAAGGAGCACACTGTGCCCCATACCCCACAACAGAATGGAGTTGCAGAGTGGAAGAACAAGACTATGGTTGGAGCAGCTAAGGCCATGCTATTTAATCAGGGATTACCACTATTCTTCTGGGCCGAGGCATACAGGACTGCAGTATACATTCAGAACAGGTGTCCCCACACAACCTTGGGGAGGAAGACACCAGAGGAGGTCTTCACAGGCACTAGGCCAGATGTGAGTCACATTCGCATATTCGGCAGTGTCTGGTATTATCATATTCATGCTGACAATAGGAAGAAGTTGGACCCTTCTGGGGTTACTTGTTGGTTACAGCGAGATTTCAAAGGCATATAGAGTTTACATTCCTGCTCGCAAAAGGATCATTGTGAGCAGGGATGTCCAGTTCGATGAGGACAGGGCCTTGCAGAGATCTTTGGACTTACCAGTAGAGCAGTTGCCAACACAGGAGTCGGGAGTCAAGTTTGAGGAGCCAGATGTATAGGTACATGTTTCAACATAGAGCACATGTTCTAATGGTCAGAGGGAGTCAGGTGGACAGGATCCTTTGGTCATTGACTTGAAGGATGAGCTGCAGCAGGAGACAGATATCCAGCAGCCGCAGCAGGTTGACACTAGGCCAAAGCCTAAGTGGTTTAGATCCACAGTGCATGATTCCAGGCAGGTAGATCCTCCAAAGACATCTTTTAGATGGAGTGTACCACCAGATATGGCACTGATGACAGAGTTGATTAACTCTGAACCTTCCAGCTTCAGGGAGGCTGCACAACATGATGTGTGGCAGGAAGCTATGGTTGAGGAGTATGACTCCATTATGAAAAACCAAGTATGGGTGGTTGTGCCAAGGCCACAAGGGAAAAAGGTGGTGGGATCCAGATGGATCTACAAGGTGAAGCATGCAGCAGACGGAAGCGTGGAGAAGTTCAAGGCGTGCTTCGTGGCAAAGGGGTTTTCATAGAAGGAGGCTATTGATTATGAGGAGACCTTCACCCCTGTTGCCAGGTATTCTTCCATTCGGACCATTATCTCACTAGCAGCTTAGATGGGTTGGCGTCTCCATCAGATGGACGTCAAGATTGCCTTCCTCAACGGAGTTATAGAGGAGGAGGTGTATATTGAGCAGCCAGAGGGGTTTGATGTGGAGAACAGGGAGACACATGTATGCAGACTGCATCGAGCTCTTTATGGGCTCAAGCAGGCACCTCGAGCATGGTACTCAAGGATTGACAACTATCTACGGGAGATGGGATTTCAGCGGAGTGAGGCTGACCACAACCTGTACTTCTTGACAGGTGAGGTGCCTCTCATATTGGTCTTATATGTGGATGATCTCTTTTTGACAGGAGATGAGAGGCTGATTGGAGATTGCAAGTCCAACCTTGCAGTAGAGTTTGAGATGAAAGACCTTGGGCTGATGCATTATTTTCTGGGCTCGGAGTTTTGACAGAGAGATGGATGCTTCTTCATCGGACAGGGGAAGTATGCAGTAGAGTTCCAGAAGAGATTCAGGATGGAGGACTGGAAGCCTATGGCCATACCTCTAGTTTCCAACTGGAGGAAGATTGATGCATCAGGATCATACGGATTTGATCCTACCTTGTACCGTCAGCTTATCGGATTGCTTATGTATCTGTTCAACACTCGACCAGACATCAGCTTTGTAGTCAACTCTTTGAGTCAGTTCATAGTGGACCCTCGGAGAGTGCATTGGACAGCTGCGAAGCACATACTTCGCTACATCAGAGGTACAATGGATTATGGATTGGTTTATGAGCGCAGGGGGAGTTTACAGTTAGCAGGTTTCACAGATGCTGACTAGGTAGGATGTGTAGAGGACCGGAAGAGTACTTCAGGTTGTTGTTTCAGTATCGGATCAGGGGTTGTCTCTTGGTTCAGCAGGAAGCAGAAGTCAGTTGCATTAAGCTCGGTAGAGGCTGAGTACATGGTAGCTAGCATGGCTGCTTGTGAGGGTATGTGGCTGAGGAAGCTACTTGCAGGGTTGTTCGAGTGTGAGCTAGAGGCTACAGTAGTTCACTGTGGCAATTAGAGTGGCATCAGGTTATCTGAGAATCCAGTGTTTCATGACCGGAGCAAACACATAGACATCAGATACCGCTTCTTGAGAGATTGTGTTCAGAGGGGAACCATTCGGTTGGAGTACATACAGACAGATGAGCAGGTGGCGGACATTTTCACCAAGGCACTTTGCAGACAAAGTTTTGTGAAGTTCAGGGATAAGTTGGGGTTGTTACCGAATCCCTTCCTCGTTGAGAGGGAGTGTTAAACTAGTAGCAACAAGGAAGGTCTTCCTACATGCAGAAGACTTAAAATAGGAAATTAGTTGTATTTAATTTACTTTTCCTAAGTCTACTTTGGAAAATAAATTAAAGTGATCTAAATTAACTTTAGTGAACCACTAGTTAAAGTGAAAGTGAAATTACTGTTTTTGCTTTACCACTAGTTAAAGTGAAAGTGAAATTAGGGTTTTCGCTTTACCTAAAGTTATAAAAGAGAGATCAATTGGTGGAGAGAACACACTTGTATTCTGACAGAGACAGGATACAGACAAGGAGAGAAAGTTGGACAGAGGATTTAGCCAAGAAGACGGAGGAGCGAGCAGCAGGATCATCGAGCTTCGTACAGCTGGGCCGTACACTCACACAAGAGGGTGTTGAGATTTAGCTGGGATTTGCCCAGTGATTCTGCTGGGTACTGCATTCACCAGGTTTGGGTGAATTTGCAGTGATTGTAAAAGTTCCATATTTTCTCATAATAAAATCTATATCTGACTGTTGCACCGGTTTTCCCATCTTCAGTTTTTCCGGGGGTTTCCATATCCAAGATAATAGTGTCAATATCGTGATGTGATGTTGTGATTTATTTCTCAGTTTTATATTTCGCTGCATACTGTAACAGATATTCATGTGTGGTTATCAGTTGATATTTTGCATGCACTGTTTAGCCCTAGTTGAATATTAAAGGAAAATTTACAAAAACAAATACCGAAAAATAGACTCATGCATCAATCAGACAGAAGGCAGACTCAAACTACTGCTCAAAAGAGCTTATTCAATCCTACCTACCCTACTCTAACTAGTTTAGACAAGTGTTAAGTAAAATCATAAATCTAATGCAATCACTTGTTGAACGAATCTATTGAGCTTTCTTTATAGTTAATGACTCAACAAGCCAAAGATGGTTTAAAGTAATGTAAATGAAAAGTTAAACCATTTTAACTTGTTTGAAATTCAAAGAAAGATCAAGACAATATGGAATGAAATCATGCTAAGGCTGAAATTGACTTTCTAGAAACTCATCCATCAAGATACCGATAGGATCATAAAAAGATTGCGAGTTTCGTTCTTAATGGAAGAAGACAATATGACTCATTATTCAACCACTCCAAACAGTTCTTTGTTTTCTCCTCTACTTTATTAGGACATTCAATTCTATTCACTTCAGAAGAAATGAGAGAATCAAATGGGGACAAGTTGTAATGTAATGAAACTGTGAATGAGATCAAGCCCATTTGTTGCTTAAATATGGAGAAAAGATGAAATTGATCTTTATACACCTTCTTCAACCACCCATAAGAAATATTTATAAATTGAAAACTATTATTCATTACAGATGGCCGAGACGGGAAATGAAACGCATTTCTCCAATTATGTGACTATGCTCAAACTCTTGACTAAAAATTTCAAAAGTAACAGCTTGATTAGAACACAAACCCATTCAAGAAGTCTCTAAAAGTTGGGACGAGACGGTGGATTGAAATTTTTCACCCAGATGAATTGAAATAATTGATCTCGGAATTTAATGAGAGAACAAAGTTTTCAATTTAAAATCCAGGAATGATTGCAAGATTTGAAACAAGGTGGGTATCCTCGTATTGAACCAACATATCCTGATTAAAGATTGGATAAATAATTTCAGAACAATGATGTTTTTGATCAAGTTCACTTACAATCATATCATAATTATCATGTGATTGATCTTCTTCTGAGATATGATAAAAAATTGAATCAAGATAATCGTCAACCAAGCAATGAGGATCTTCGATGGATTCACAAATGAGAGATTCAACTATGGATGGTTCTTGATGGTGATCATTTTGTTCTCCCTCTTTATTTGTGCCTTCTTGAGCTAATGATGACAAGATTATAATAAGTTCCCCTTCTATATCAATGTCAAGGTCATAATCTTGAAGGGTTGAGATTTGATCATGATCACTCTCTTGCATCGAAGAGTCATACAAAGGCATGTCCACTGTTGGATAAGGAGAGGAGGAATCAATTTGATAAGGAAAATCGTTATTTATCTCATTATGATTATGTTGATCATCTTTATCAGATTGATCCTCAACAACACAATCATTATTTGGCTGTATGGATTTATCAATGCTTTTACCCCATTCTTTTATTAATAAATCAGTGAACATGTCATATTTGGTGATGAATCCTGGTGCTAACGTGTATAACCAAAAATCGACATTACATCCTAAGGATTCACAAAGGGCACGCATATATATATCTTCATGTTTTGCGCCCAGGGATTCCATATAACACCAACAAGCATCCAAGTCGCTTTCAATTGATTCGATTGAATTTGCAAAGAAACAAGGCAACCCTTCACTGTATCTTTTTGGCATAGGATGAGACGCCTCATAGATTTCAGAGAAGTCCAGATGAGATAGAAGCTGCCTTTTAAGCTCTGTTGGATTTTCCTTGATTTTATTGAAAAATTGGACGAATAAATTCGAGTTCATTATGATTTATGGGATGGGTTCGCTTCTGAGTGGAGTCGCCAGGTGAACGAATTGCCGTGTTCACCAACGGATAATGTCGTAGGAGAGGTGAGTTATCAGTGAAAAATAAAGTTGATGGCTAGAGGATGAGCACTCATGCTTTGTATAATGTTCGGCTCATTTGCCCCCACAGGGCAACATGGAGAGACTGGCCCAAGAAGGTCATGTCTTTGTCATTATCTGGAAGCCCAAAAGGCTTACCAGGGCACCTGCCTTTAGAGGTCAACTAGTGAAATAAATGCTTAGCAAATAAAGTATTAAAAATGTTGCTTGTCTAGAGTCTAGTGGAACTTTCTCATCATTCCACCCATTTGTGAGACACCACCATGCCCTATTGTCCACCTAGTCCAACTTATGTGTTGTGTGGATCCCCTTGTCCTTTAGCTCAGGTGCTTACAATGTTCAGTCATCAAGTCATCCCTTGGCCTTCTGTTGTCTTTAATCCCTTCACCCTTGACTAACAAAAGGGCTAAATTTATAAATGAGTATACACTGGAGGTTCTTGTTTTAAAGCAACTAATTTTTTGATTTGGATTATTATATATGTATTGTGCTTATACTTGCCAACAAAATCTAATTGTACTAGAGTGTCATTGCTAACATAGATAATTGAGCATGCATGTCTACTTGTACTTTGCATCATCAGAGTTTGGTGCTTGGGTCATCATTTGGTTAGTTTTGAGTAGGTCAACCTAGTAGTGTCTGCTAGGCCATGAGCAGGATCCCGGATGAGTTATAGACAAATGTTTATGGTTAATGATTATTTATGGTCTACAGTTGTCCATTTGACACTTTCATGCTTCAGATGGTGATTTGTTATGATGGCTTGCATTATTTTCATGATTATCAGCATTTACAGGCTTTATTATTATTATTGCTCTGACATTGATGGGGCCTCTAATGTATCTTTGAGATAGACATATGGTGTTTGAGTACTCATTCCTAGTTGATTTGGACATTTTGAGTCCATTGGTGCAGTTGGTTTTCGGTTTTAGGCAGTTACAAGACATATATGGGTCTCTTGGCCTTTTTGCAACAGTTTTTCCTGGGAAAATGAAAATAAAACACATTGAGGAAAAAATTATGTTCTCCTAGGGCACTAAAGGGATTCTTGGGGTGCAGCCAGTCGTTTGTACCATACTACGATGGTCCCAGATCCATCCGTGCATTCATTTGATGTTAGTTTTTGGTCCCTGGTGAGATATGGGCTATTTTATGTTCCCAAGGCAGTATTTTAATAATAAAAAATGGCTAATGAGGAAATCAATTTGGGCAATTGAGGCAAAGGATTAGCATGGAATTGGTCCAAGGCATAGTGTTTGGGTCATCTTCATCATCCGACATCAGCTTCACTTCACTTCGGGTCCACACATCCTTGACTTATGCATTTTGAGAGTATTTTGATGTATTTTGGGAAGATTCCCTAGTGATTTTCATCACTCCTTTATATTATTTGCCACCACACATAGTTATTGTGCCATGGGGCCATGCTAGTGAATGATAACATAACCTCCTAGCCTGTTAAACTAGCAGCAACAAGGAACTTCCTGCATGCATATGTTCTTCCATGCAGAAGACTTAAATTAGGAAACCAGTTGTATTTAATTTAGTTTTCCTAAGTTTACTTTGGAAAATAAATAAAAGTGATCTAAATTAACTTTAGTGAAACACTAGTTAAAGTGAAAGTGAAATTAGAGTTTTTGCTTTTCCACTAGTTAAAGTGAAAGTGAAATTATGGTTTTCATTTTACCTAAAGTTATAAAAGAGAGATCAATTGGTGGAGAGGACACACACACACACTTGTATTCCGATAGAGATAGGATACAGACAGGGAGAGAAAGTTAGACATAGGATTTAGCTGAGAAGACGGAGGAGCGAGCAACACGATCATTGAGCTTCGTACAGCTGGGTCGTACACTCACACAAGAGGGTGTTGAGGTTTAGCTGGGATTTGCCCAATGATTCTGCCGGGTACTGCATTCGCTAGGTTTGGGTGAATTGTAGTGATTGTAAAAGTTCCATATTTTCTCATTATAAAATCTATATCAGACTGCTGCACCGGTTTTCCCATCTTGGGTTTTTCTGGGGGTTTCCATACCCAAAATAATAGTGTCAATATTGTGATGTGATGTTGTGATTTATTTCTCAGTTTTGTATTCCACTGCATACTGTAAAAGATATTCATGTGTGGTTATCAGTAGAGATTTGCATGCACTATTTTGCCCTAGTTTGAATATTAAAGGAAAATTTACATGGTATCAGAGCTCTGGTGAGCTAAAGCTGAGAGATTTGCAGCAGCAGTGATAGATCAGGGGTAGATCTATAGGAAGAAACAAACCTAGACTTCTAGATCTAGGGTTTGACAGGGACACTTCACTATGGCCGTGCAGTTGAGAGTTGAGGATAGACTCTAGGGTGCTTAGAACTTTCCTACATGGAAAGAAATGATCATAAGGATCCTATATGTCAGTGTTGCAGAGGAGCACATTGACTCGATGAAGGTTGCACCCACAGATCCGGTAGATCTAGCAGCTTGGAAGAAGATTGATTCCAGAGCCATGCTGATTATCATGGATGAAGTTAAGGACCATATAGTCCCTCACCTTTCTGGTAAGAAGACCGCAACAGAGATGTGGACGGCTTTGGAGAGTCTGTACCAAAGCAAGAACGAGAATCGGAAGATGGTGTTGCAAGAGAGGATGCGCAGCACCAAGATGGCCAAGGGAGAAGGAGTGGTGCCTTATCTCACAAGGCTCGCATAGATAAGGGATGAGCTTGGAGTTGTTGGCTCTAAGACAGTGGATGAGGAGCTAGTTCAGATAGCCCTAAATGGCTTCTCTAAGCCATGGGACACCTTCGTCAAAGGTGTTGTGGCTAGGGAGAAGCTCCTTGATTGGAAAGGACCATGTGATGACTTTGTGCAGGAGGAGACCCGCATGGGTCAAGGATCAGGCTCATCCAACAGTGCCCAACAAATTGTGGATGAGGAGGCTCTAGCCCTTATAGGGAAGAACGAAGGGAAGGCACAAAGGAAGAAGGATGGTAAGAAGAACCTTGACGTGTCAAAGGTCAAGTGTTTTATCTGCCATAAGCAGGTACACTTTGCTTCCCAATGCCCAGACAGGAAGAAGAAGAGTAACACTCAGATGGCTGGATCTGTAGAGGTGGATGAGTTCAGTAGGAACTTCAATGAAGAGTTTTGTTTGATAGCTTGCATGGCAAGCACCATAGGGAGCAACAGTGGAGCATATAGTCACATGACTGGACATAAGAGATTTTTCAGAGACTTGCAGGAGGGTGGATCAGGGATCCACGTTGAGATGGGTGATGATGCGCGGTATCAGGCGCAAGGAGTTGGCACTGTTTAATTTGAGAGGGAGTCTGGCAAACCCCTCATTTTTGTTGATGTGTTATATGTTCCAGGACTAACCAAGAACCTTAGATCAGTCTCCACTTTGGAGGACAAGGGATATCAGGTGAAGTTTCGTGACCATAGAGTGTATATCAGGCCCAAGGTGTTAGATAGGAGCTTGGATCGGGTGATTGCCAGAAGGAGCAGGAAAGTGTACAGATTACACTTTGAGCCTGCAAAGGCTCTAGTTAGCAGCAACAACAATAGTCAAGGTGAGTTGTGGGATAGGAGGATGGCACACTTACACCATGGAGCACTGAAGCATTTGAGACAGGTAGTCATTGGAGTTCCTCAGGTTAAGGAGGAAAACAATAACCACTGCAAGGGTTGTGCTTTGGGGAAGAACACTAGGAATCCTTCCCACAGAGTGAGCACAAGTCTAAGAAGCCCTTGGACTTGGTGCATTCGGATGTATGTGGAGTTATGAGTTTCCATTTGTTCAGTGGTTGCAGTTACTACCTAACCTTCCTTGATGACTATACTAGGAAGACCTGGATCTATTTCCTGAAGGCCGAGTCAGAGGTCTTTGAGAGGTTCTGAGAGTTCAAGACTCTCTTGTGGAGAACCAAACAGGAAAGAAGATTGGGGTGTTGAGAACAGACAACGGGGGTGAGTACTCCTCCAATGAGTTCATGGAGTATTGTTCGACAGAGGGGATCAAGAAGGAGCACACTGTGCCCCATACCCCACAACAGAATGGAGTTGCAGAGCAGAAGAACGGGATGATGGTTGGAGCAGCCAAGGACATACTATTTGATCAGGGATTACCACTATTCCTCTGGGATGAGGCATGCAACACTGCAGTATACATTCTGAACAGGTGAAGACACCGGAGGAGGTCTTCACAGGCACTAGGCCAGATGTGAGTCACATTCGCATATTCGGCAGTGTCTGCTATTGTCATGTTCATGCTGACAATAGGAAGAAGCTGAACCCTTCTGGAGAGAAGGGGTTACTTGTTGGTTACAACGAGATTTCGAAGGCATATAAAGTTTACATTCCTTCTCGCAAGAGGATCATTGTGAGCAGGGATGTCCAGTTCGATGAGGACAGGGCCTTGCGAAGATCTCTAGACTTACCAGTAGAGCAGCAGCCAACACAGGAGTTGGGAGTCAAGTTGGAGGAGCCAGATGTATAGGTACAGGTACAGACACAGAGCACAGGTTCTGGTGGTTAGAGGGAGTTTGGTGGACAGGATCCTACAGTCATTGAGGATGAGCTGTAGCAGGAGAGATATCCAGCAGTCGCAACAGGTTGACACTAGGCCAAGGCCAAAGTTGTTTAGGTCTACAGTACAGGATTCTAGGCAGGTTGATCCTCCACAAAGATCTTTAGATGGAGTGTACCACCAGAGAGGCTTAGTTACATGGCACTGATGACAAAGTTGATTAACTCCGAACCTTCCAGCTTTGGTGAGGCTACAAAACATGATGCGTGGCAGGAGGTTATGGTTGAGGAGTATGACTCCATTATGAAAAACCAGGTATGGGAGGTTGTGCAGAGGCCACAAAGGAAAAAGGTGGTGGGATCCAGATGGATCTACAAGGTGAAGCATGCAGCAGACGGAAGCGTGGAGAAGTACAAGGCACGCTTCGTGGAAAAGGGGTTTTCACAGAAGGAGGGTATTGATTATGAGGAGACCTTCGCCCCTGTTGCTAGGTATTCTTCCATTCAGACCATTATCTCACTAGCAGCTAAGATGGGTTGGCGTGTCCATCAGATGGACGCCAAGACTGCCTTCCTCAATAGAGTGATAGAGGAGGAGGTGTATATTGAGCAGCCAGAGGGGTTTGATGTGGAGAACAGGGAGACACAAGTATGTAGACTGCATCGAGTTCTTTATGGGCTCAAGCAGGCACCTCGAGCATGGTACTTGAGGATTGACAGCTATCTACGGGAGATGGGAATTCAGGGGAGTGAGGCTGACCACAACCTGTACTTCTTGATAGGTGGGGTGCCTCTTGTACTGGTCATGTATGTGGATGATCTCTTTTTGACGGGAGATGAGAGGTTGATTGGAGATTTCAAGTCCAACCTTGTAGTGGAGTTTGAGATGAAGGACCTTGGGCTGATGCATTACTTTTTGGACTTGGAGGTTTGGCAGAGAGATGGATGCTTCTTCATTGGACAGGGGAAGTATGCAGTAGAGATCTTGAAGAGATTCAAGATGGAGGACTGCAAGCTTATGGCCATACTTCTAGTTTCCAACTTGAGGAATATTGATGCATGAGGGTCAGACGGATTTGATCCTACCTTGGATCGTCATCTTATCAGATCGCTTATGTATCTGGTCAACACTCAACCAAACATCAGCTTTGCAGTCATCTCTGAGTCAGTTCATGGTGGACCCTCAGAGAGTGCATTGGGCGATTGCGAAGCACATACTTTGCTACATCAGAGGTACAATGGAGTATGGATTGGTTTATGAGTGCAGGGGGAGTGTACAGTTAGTAAAAATGGTTTAATTAATTGAAAAATTTAATTATTTCTCTATAGTAAAAAAATAAAAAAATAAAAATCACCACGCGTTTGGGAAATTTTTTTAATGCATCCTGGGGCTTAGGAAATGACCATAGAACATACAATTAGTGTCTAGTAGGTTCATGTTCACTAGTTGGACTCTAATAACCCCCAAGGCCCAAAATTCAAAATCGGGCATTCCAGCTTTGGAGGAAGCGGGAGAAAACCTCATCGATTATACTCGGCTAAAGGCAAAGCATAATTGACAAGGGAAAAAACTCCCTGGAATACCTTAGTTGAAAATAATGTCCCAGGAGACTGAGCCACTAAAAACCCCTACTAGCACACTTTATTACAAAAACCCCATGGGTTAGGGTCATTTCAGCATAAAAATAAAAATGACTAGCCAAAATTGGCTGGGCATGACATTCTGAACCTCTGATACACTAGATACGAGCATGGACCATGTTCGTGAACTTGGCGGCTCAACGGAAGGTTCAACTATTGTACAAAATAGTTGGTAACATCTGGCTCCAACTGCGGGACGTGTGCTCGATCTAATCTCTTATGCAAGGAGAGTATACGAGAACACCAGATTCTCTAGTTTCTATATCCTGTAAAAACATCTCAACTTGACAAGAAAACCTCAGTAGCACAAGTTTTATGGAAAAGAGCCAATGATCCAAAAGTTGCTTTATTCAAAGGAATGACAAAACTTAACTAAAATTTATTTATTCCCAAGTATAGAACGAAAATGATAAAAGTAAATGCTCACTTGAAGGAGCCTATTTTCCTACTCTAAGTGTGATATAAAAAGGTTAGGTGTAATAAAAAATCCAGTGTAGCCACCTAAGCATTTTATTAATATAAAATAGTTTTTCCTTGTCTTTGGTTACCAGCCAAAGCAATAATATTTTATTCAGAAAATGCAAACCTGCGTGATGATCCGTCATGGTTGGGTTGTGTTACGGAGAGAAACTTCCTATGGCTTGGGGTGTACCACAACATAGAGCTTTGACACTAGAAATCAATCTTTCCCAATATGTAAGAGAAACCAAACATCTAACACTAAGGGATATCAAGTCGTACCTTGTTCCAGACGGTTGAAGTAGATCCCCGTTGAGCTTTCCAATTCACGCTTGTATTAGCAATTCGCTCTCAACAACAACAAACAAGACAAGCATGCTATATAATAGTGTGTTAGATCTACTCTAGCATATATATTCAATGATGCATAAACAATTAAACATATCCATGGATTCAATGTTAATATTCAATTGCACATAATTGGACAGGAAAAGATATTTCTATTAATAAAATGAGAGATTACAATAGTGACAACCTCTTTCGACACATCTACCAACTGGAGAAACTGAGTCCTCCACCTGGGCCTCCACCACCTCAATCCTCCATTTCTCGATAGAAAGCTCACAAGCAAAGGCAAACTTTGGAAGGACACAAAGTGCTCCAAAGGGACAAAGGGATGCAGACTCAAGCATATGCAAACTGTGGCAACAATGGACTATAGTTTACTTGCTCTTCAATTCCTCTCTTTCAATGTATCCAAGGGGTTCCTTATATAGCAGTCCAAGAGGGTAATGGAGGGTCGAATCCGAGCGTTCTAAAGGCATTTGGAAGGCCAAGAATCAAGTTATTCGGACTCCTATGAGGAAAACTCCAAAAACATTTGGACTTATGCACACATTCTGATGTACGCGGGTTTGAGGTCAAAAGTCGTGTGTACCCGCGAGTATGGGATTAAAAGTCGCGTATAGCAATAAACAGGGGTTTTTAAGGGATGAACTTGGATCATCAAAGGATAATATGAGTCCATGGGGTCTAAAGAGTCTGCAGAGGGACAGGGAAGGCCATCAATATGTGATCCACCATGTGTGGTAAAATCAGTTGTAACAGGTTGGATGAGAAATCATAGCCATGAATAACGTCATCAAACTTCTTCCCAAACTGGTAATTGTTTGCGCAGGCTGCTTTTGTCCAAGATTGGATAGGAATGATGCACAAATCCATACGATGAGGTAGATTATCATACTCATCAAAAGGGCTTATCCGCTGATAACTCTGTGTGTAAGCCCCAAACTGCTCCAAATTAGAAGGAACATCTATGCGTGAAGATGACGGCTGAGGAAAAACTTCAGCTAGTTGCACCCCATCTAATTCTTCACTGCATTGCTTCTCCAAGTCCTTATTACAGATACTCAAATACAACTCTGACTGATCATATGAAAACTATGACTGCTCTTCTTTAGAAGTGTCAAAATAAACACTCCCATTGTTGGATGCATTCTGGATGGGATTCTCAAAAAGATCATCCCCATCTATGTCAGATATGAGAGAGTGTCCATCATTGGTACCAAGTTCCTGCCTATCTTCATCCTCCTTATGATTGTAACAATCCTCTTCAAAAAGCTGGGTTTCAAAGATATCACAAGGTTCCCAACTTTCCAAATATTTGTCATCAGGTGGAGAGCACAGAGGATTGTCACCACACAGAACAAAGATTGGATCTTCTAGTAAAGTCTCGTAGTTATCATCCATGTCAAATGTAAGGGACTCTTCATCTTTTGTATCATGCTCTTGACTATACTCTCTTGCTTAAATCGAGGTTTCTGTGGTGACAGGATAGAGCTGTCTTACTTTGTTGATGTAGTCAGTTTCGCTTGATGACGCTTTAGGCTCACAACCCTCTGGAAAACCATGCTCTTGAACATAGCATGTATAATGGCAAGAAGATTCCTCATGAAAGTCTTCACATGCCCTACAAAATGGCGTGTAAGTTTCAACCATGTTTGCAGACTCTAGCTGATGAGAAGGCCTCTGTTCATGGTTGGGTGCTTTTCTTTGCCAATTTGTTTTCGGAGGGAATGGTTGGAGCAGGTCGTGACTGCGCTCTGTCCATACTGATAACCTTGTTATGCATTTCTTTCATTTGGGCTAGATGTTTATCTTCCATTCTTTCAATTCTTTCCTTCATTTCCAACATTTGCTTTTTATAAGAATCCTCTTCCTTATGTTCATTTGATTTTAAAGGGGTTGAGGACCTTGAATAACTAGGAAGGTTGGATTCACCTGACGACTACATGTTTCTGTCTATCTTGACTGCTAGTTCCTGTGCTTGTAGAAGAGTAGTGGGTTTTTTATCCATGATCTGATATTGCATCTTCCCACTAAGTGCTTCAATGTAATAAACCGAGATAGATGGTGCAGGTGGTTTATAAGTGGCAGGAATGGCATTGGATAGTTCTGTGAATCTCTGGTTGAACTCATCCATAGTCTCGTTCTTCTTCTTCTTTATGTTTGTCAATGAAGCGAGCTGATGCCTAGGTTCTGTTGTCCGCCGATTGCACACCAACAACAGAAACTTTCCGAAAGCTGTCTCCTCACTTGAGAAAGTGGGAGAGGTGTGTACTTGGGGGCAAGTACAGAGCTAGGTACTGTCACCTACTCCTAGCTCCTCCTTTTAGGCTAACTCCTAACGAAGCCAACGGGGGTAGTCCCTACAAAAGAGTTTCTATGGCTCTTAAGTTGTTTTAAGTGTTTCTAACGGTTACAGATGCGGATGGGTGCTTTTTAGGAGTTTATTATGATGAACGAAGATTGCATATTAAATAACTGCAAAATAAACATGAGACAAAAGAGCAATCCACGTTGCTATCACAAGACTTAGAAGATAAACAATATGTTGAGAACTCACGACATGATATAGCATTCAAAAGATATAAACTTTAATCAAAATATTCAATGGACAAATGGCCTAGATTATCAATAATGCGTAAAAGAAAGGACCAGTGCCTTATGGAGTCAACTTATCAGAAATGCTTAAGTGTAATGAGGATGTGAGTCTCAAAATAGTGCCAGTGAATGTGTATTGCGATTAATCTTGGTTTATTTAAGAGTTTTTTAATGGTCTTGTTTAAGGTTTCAATGAAAGGTATCAAGAGACCAACCGGGAAAGTCTTCTGAGCTACTTCGTTTGAGACATGACGGCTTGTCTAGTTTCCCAGGCTGGTTTTGCGAAAATTGACCAGCCAGCTGAGATTCTAGACAGCGAGGAGTTTTGACGCCCTTACTAGGGATGACTTGGGAAACTTTCTACAATGCCGGTGCGTTGGTTATGGGGTAAAATTTTAGTTGTGTTGTTAATTGCGATCTTAGCAAGTTTGTTCACCGTTTTGAATACGAGCCCAACTATGAAGTCGACAGAGCATACTAGGTGAAGGATAATCAACGAAGTAAATTAATTAGGGGAATGTGAGTTGCAAAATTTTATTAAGTAAATTAATTAGAACCCTCCGACAGAGAGCGCTCTTGACTTTGTCTTAAGACAGAAGTTCAAGAGTCTTAACTAAACTATATGCTTGATGCAAGGATATGTAGTGGGAATGCTCTCCGATAGAGAGTGCTCTTGACTTGGGTTCCGACAAGTTCAAGAGACTTAAGAATTAATTAGTTAAACTTGAAAAAAGAGTAAAAGACTAATCTACCCAAGAATCTCTTTCAGGTTTTTAGGCCTTAATTGGGAGAGCATGGGGGTAAGTAACAAAAACCACGACAAAAATAAACAACTCTCTGATAGAGAGCACTCTTGATCCACCTTATGGTGAGATTCAAGAGATTTTGGTTCTTTTTGATTTAATCTTTTCAATGGAACAACTAACTAGCAATTAATCAAACAAATTTTCCTTTTCTGATGACTTTTATGCAAGCAAAAATGAAATCAAACCTAACTAAACTTTTCAACAAATTGAAACTAATTATCTCTATTCTACTTTCACCATTTTATTTATTTGCAGGTATAAAGCAAAGTAAAGGAAAAAATTGAAATATGGACAATGGCGATACAAGGTTCCCCCAAATGGGGGAAGTGGGGTGTGGGAGCCTTTATCCCACTTGCTCTTTTATTAATTCTTTTACAATGCCCTTCTTTTGATGCTTTTTGCCTCTTTTCCTATCTTTGGAAGGCTTCCGGAGCGAGCTGTAGAAAAGGGAATGAAGAAAAGGGAATTATGAGTCTTTTTTGAAGCTTGAATCTTCAATTTTTCGACAGCACTTCCGCTGTACCTGTCACAAAAGTAAAAAATCAGCAAGCTAACAATACTAAAAAGTGATGGGAAAGACAATGCAAAAATAAAAAATTTTGGAAAATTTTTTTGTACTTAGAAAAATTTTGAAAAAATTCTTGCATGCAAAGTACAAATCTTTTTCCTAGATCTAATGAATGATAAATTCCTTCAGTGATTAGATCTTACAAAGCCTAAAGAAGATAGATATAAAAATTAATAATGAAAGAATGGATCTTCTTAAGCAATGCAAAACAAAATAAAGGAAAGGGTAGAGAAGAAAGGTTTCTTGTGGATGGAACACAAGAGATGAAGAGAAACTCCCGACTTTTTTTTGTATGGGAAGAAGACAATCCTTGTAGGTCTTGCAATAACAAAGTGTTAAACAAAAGGTTGCTTGAAGCTTGGGCTAGATGTAACTGAACTCACACCCTTCTTCAACCCGTGAAACCTAATAACACCAAAACTCAAATACAAAGTGAGATCAAATCACATGAAAGTATGCTAAGAGATTAAACCAAGATCCACACTACGTATAACTAACTAGTCATGTTCATCAAGATTATAACTTACTTTGCATAAATAATCGGCTTGAAACAACAAACGATTACTCTACCATGCCAAGAGTGGCCCTCTTGAGCTTAACAAAAGAAACTGATCTCATTCAAAGCATTTAAAAGCAAAGGGTTAGAAGCAATATCACCTCAACCATGAAATGTTTACCACATGCAAAGAGCTCATAGACCTCCAAAGTCGAAATTCTTATTAAAAATTCAAAGCAAAGCTTGATACAATTTCTATAGAGTAACTCTAACCCCAAAAGTTCCACCCAGAAGAGCTCATAAGAGCCTCTTCTTATACAATGAGTGAATGCTAAAACCCTAACACCACACCATGCAAGGAGGGCGCAAACCTAGCAATCTAGCCATGTTTTGTGAGCCAAACCTAAAGCAAAGAGAGTGTGAGTGAGGGGAGGTCTCCACCTAGGCAAGGCGCCCCCACTCCAACCCTAACCAACCAATCTCCATCCAATAGGAGTTCTCCACCAACAAAAGCGTGAGGATCCAAGCCATGACGTGAGGCATGAGGAAGAGCACACATGAGAGATAAGGAAGGTAGGCGTGAAGGCTTGGAAGAGCCTGGAGCTAGTTTTGGAGAAGCCAATACCAAGAAACAAGGACCACATGTCATCCTTCAACCTCGATCAAATCAACGAGCCAATAAATAACCTCCATCTCACCAAAACGTGGTCATGACTGAAGGAGGCGAATTTGCTAAGTGACTGAGAACTCAGTGCTCTCCGATTTCTAACTTAAGATGATTTGTGCCAACTCCAATCATCATTAATGCCCAATGCCATGTCATTCTGCATTTCATTTTGTTCAATTTGGAGAGATTTGGATTATCTCCAAAATAATCATTTTTAATATTTAATCAATAATTTCCCTGAAACTGACTCTTTTGAGAAATTATGAGTTATGTAGCTGAATGATGATCTGAAACTTGGAGCTAGCTGGCCAGATGCTCATGAATGATGTTTGGCTTAAGGTTAGAGCCTTCAAACACTGAAAACGGACCCCGAATGGCTAACTTATTACAAATTGAATTTTTCCATTTAAATTATGGAAAAATTTAATTAAAAACTTAGGAAAAATTAAAAAATCCAAAATTTGACGCGTCCGGTAAATGTTTTTCGGAATTTTTTCTAAGGGTCCTAGTGACTTAGGACATGATCATAGTCTATTCTAATAATGTTTAGTAGGTTTGTACATACTCAGTTGGGCTCTAATAACCTCCCATGGCCTAGAATTCAAAATCGGGCATTCCAGCTTTGGAGGAAGCAGGAGAAAACCTCGTCAATTATACTCGGCTATAGGCAAAGCATAATTGTCAAGGGCAAAAAACTCCCTGGAATACCTTAGTTGAAATTCTACGTCTTAGGAGACCGAACCACTCAAAACACCCTACTAGCACATTTTATTACAAATCCCACGGGGCCATGGTCATAATTACTGAAAATAAAAACTGACTAGCCAAAACTGGCTAGGGACAAAGGCAGATCATCTGATACACTGGAAACAAACATTTATCATGTTTTTAAAATGGCGGCTCCTCAACTAATCCAACTATGGTACAAATAAGCTGGTAACAGGTTCCTTCTTTTCACCAAACTTGCCAGTGAAGACAATTTTGAAAGCTTCGAGTGTAGCAAAAGAGTTGTTTGGTAGATATGTTATACCAATCACCAGCCTTTCCATCCAAGGGGAGAGCAAGGAGCTTCATATAAATATCATCATGCTGATGTGCAGGATCACTAATAAAAGCATTGACACATCTGGAGAAACTTCTGAGAAGCATTGTTGAAGTAATGGCATCATAGCCAATGAACATAGGGAGCTTCTCTACAACTTTGTCTGGAAGACGATGGGGTTGACCTGCTATCTGAGAGAAGTCGAGTTGACTAAAGTACTCACCCATTATGTTAAAAAAACAATTTTGATTATTATTTTTTTCAAACAAGCTACGGATGTCTAAAACAGACTTAGATCCAAGATTCTCAAGGATCCTACGAGAAACTAACTTATTCAATCTCCTCTTATAAACCTGTTCGGGTTCAGGGATGAAATTGAGTAAGCCTTCAGAGTTTCTTCTAGTTGAATACTTTGGTAAGTTATTTGACAGTGGAGTCGCCAGATGGATTCAAGTCTAATTTCAGATAGTTGATTTGACTAAAAATCTATCAAAAAGGTAGAAAGTTAAGAAAAAACTAAGGTTAAAGTCGTCCAGGAACTAAAATATTTGTCCCTGGCAACGACACCAGAGATGTTGTCCGCCGAATGCACATCGTTAGCAGAAATCTTTTGGACTGCTGTTTCCCAGGTGGGAAAGGTGTGGCCTTGGGGGCAAGCAAAGAGCTAGGTGCTGTCACCTGATCCCAGCTCCTCCATTTAGGCTAACTCCTAACGAAGCCAAGGGGGGTTGTTCCTAAAAAAGAGTTGGCTAAGGCTCTTGTTTTTTAAGTGTTCTTAGATTGATGGTGTGAATTAGTGTTGTTTAGGAGTTTTTCATGATATACACAATAATAAATTAAGCAATCCAAGTTGCTGTTTGCAAAACATAAGATAAGCAGCATAAGACGACTGAATTTGCATCCACAACATGAATAACTTAGAATAAAACGGACGAATGGTCCAACTTAGATAATGCGAAAGAATTAGAAGACCAGTGCCAAAATGGAGTCAAATAGTGTTGGGGACGCTGAAATACAAGTCTTGAAAATGTACGTGAGATCGTTTTGCAATGCTCTTGTCAATTTTATTGTATATTTTTATGATGATCTTGTTTATTAGGTGAGGGGAATTTCCAACTGGTACGCAAGGTACTGAAAATCTAACCGGAAATATTCTAAGTGGCCTCGTTCAAGGACATGTTGGACCGACCAAGTCTACAACGAGGCGTTCAATAACTAACCAACCATTGCAAATGAGGGCTACCCAGTGCCCACAATAAGGATTTACCCACTTAGAATATTATTGCGTTCAACGTCGGTTCGTTGGTTATGGGGTGATAAATTTTATTATGATTGTAATTGAAATTAGATGTGTGAACTAACAAGTTACAATGCTTCTGGGTATCTCGATCGGGTAGAGCATACACACTGTAAAAATAATAAATTCCAATTTTATGGGAGAATGTGAGTTGCAAACTTTATTAGCAAACAAAGCTTTTTGACAGAGAGTTCTTGATCCACCTTATGGTGAGATTCAAGAGTCTTATCTAATCTACAATGAGAATGCAATGCAACAATGTTCTCCGATAGAAAGTGCTCTTGACTTGTCTTATGACAAGTTCAAGAGACTTTAGGTTCTTTTTATGATTTGTCAATTAAAAAACGAAATACACATGAAAATACAACATGCAAATAGTGAAGTTTAAACTAGTCATTAGTAAAATTAACAGCCAAGTCTAAAGAGAAATCTAAGCTAAGCAAAGATAAAAAAGCACACAAGACACACTTCCCCCAAATAGGGGAAGTATAAAAAACGTGGGACGCTCGACCCCACTAGCCTCTTTTATTAATGATTTACAATGAAAGAGATTTTAACCCTTGAAAAAGAATGGAAATGAATAAGTCTTAATGGCTTTTACAAAGGATGTGTTTTTGAGTTTGTCTTCTTAGGTTTGGAACTTTTCTTCAATCTTCAAGTCTTTGGACTTGTTTTCTTGGTTCACTTTCCTCTTTGGTACATACACAAAAAAGCCAAACACTCATGCACCCATTAGTGTTAATAAACCAAACTAATCTAGATGCTCAAAAAGTGAATTTTTTCCAAGTGCAAAACTACTTTTTTTAAATGCAAAATTTTGGTCTTTTTTGAAGTAAAACTAGATGCAAAAAATTACATGCAAAGTAGGAAAGAGGAAGAGGGTAAAGTGGAGCAAAAGAGAGCACAAAGAGGGCTGAAATCAATGAGGAAAAGAAGAAAAAAGGGGGAGCGAACAGTAGTAAAGAAGACTGCAAAAAAGTGAAGAAAGAGGCTGGACATAATGAAGAAAGAGGGCAGCCAACAAAGAGGATAGTTGGCTACAAAAACGTGAGAAACAGGGCAGCGAACTAAGCAAAAAGAGGGCTGCAAAAATTGGTAAAAATGGGGCAGCCAACAAGGAGTGAAGTGGTTGCAAAATTTGAAGAAAAGATGGTAGCGAAGAGTGAAGAAAGTGGGATAAAAAGAAAGAGAAAACAAGGCGGAAAAAAGGTAAAATAATGAAGGAGAAAAGATAAGCAAGAAAGGTGAGAAATAGTGAGGAAAAAAGAGGCAAGGTAGAAAGAGGCAAGAAGAGGTAGATCTAGAAGAACAAGAAGGAGAAGTAACGGTGGATCTTGTAACCAAAGAAAAAGTTTTAAATTTGATTATGAAGGATGAGAAAGAGCCCCTTTTAGCCGTGTTTTTTGAGTAGGAAGTAAGCGCTTTGTAGACCCTGCATGGTGAAAGTATTAGATTAAAAACTCTTGTATGAAGAAATGGTTGAGCTTCGACCCCTTCTCCTTCGATGATACCTGAAACACACACTCAAACAATAACAAACAAGATCAAGTGCTTGAATGTAAAAATCAAATAAACGTCTGAAAAACAATGGTATAACTAACTACTTCCTGTTCAATTCAGACATTTAATAGATATTGCATAGATAACCAAATTAAAACATTAAATGGCTACCCTATTGTGCTAGATTTATGGCCCTCCTAAGTTAGCAATGATCATATATTTACCAAAGAAAGAGAGTAAGAAAGGTGTCACATCACAAGATGAAAATCATGAACACAAAGAGCCCACGCATAGACCTCCAGAGTCACTTTTATTCCATTAAACAAATATCGGTTACAAAATGGACAGAGTTCTCTTGCAAATTCTCCATATGCAAATGGGAACAAGAGACCCTTATTTATACAAATACAGAGAAGCTAAAGACCTAAATCAAACTCGGCATCAAAGGGGCACACTGGAGCAATTTTCCTTGATTGAATGAGCTCGACACTGATGATTTGGAGTTAACACTGAGTTCAGGAAGGTGAGAGTGGGGAGGTGGCCTCCACCTAGTCAAGGCGCTCCCCACTCCCTTCATGGGAAACTCCTCCATCCAATGAACATCTCCCACCTCAGATTGACGTGAGCTAGAAGAGGAGGCGCAAATCCTGATTGAGGATGAAGATTGGAGCTTGATTCATGCCGAACTGTGAGTTGTGGGTTGGCAGTAGTAATGAGGGGGGGTGAGGTGGCTCATCCCTCGGTTTGATCACCAATCCAATGAATAACCAACACTTTGACCCAATTCGTGATTTAGCTGGGAGTGGGCGAATTCCTGATTGAGAGTTAACTGTTGGAGCTCCGATACTAATTTGGATCTGACTGATGCTGATTGGAATCTTTATAGATGCTCTGTGCCGAGCTAATTAGCTCTTTATTAAATCAATTTTGGCCTTTTTTGGAGATTTTTGATTTTCTCCAATTTAATATTTTTTATTATTTTAATTAATATTTCTCATTTTTTGGGTTTTTGAGAAAATATTAATTGCAAGGCCAAATGAAAGTCCAAAACTTAGGATAAGTGTGTCTAGGGGTTAAATGAGTGTTTTGTCTTAGAAAACAAGTCTTTATTTGGCCAAAACACCCCCTAGACCCATCAATTATTACAAATTGAAAATTTTCAATTAAACCATAGTCAAAATGGTTTAATTAATTAAAAAATTTAATTATTTCTCTATAGTTAAAAAATAAAAAAATAAAAACCACCACGCATCTAGGAAAGTCTTTTTAGGACAATTTTTTAATGTATCCCGGGGCTTAGGAAATGACCATAAAACATACAAATAGTGTCTAGTAGATTCATATTCCCTAGTTGGACTTTAATAACCCCCCAAGGCCCAAAATTCAAAATCGTGCATTCCAACTTTGGAGGAAGCGGGAAAAAGCTCATTGATAATACTCAACTAAAGGCAACGCATAATTGACAAGGGAAAAAACTCCCTGGAATACTTTAGTTGAAAATAACGTCCCAAGAGACCGAGCCACTCAAAACCCCTACTAACACACTTTATTACAAAAACCCCATGGGGCATTGTCATTTCAGCATAAAAATAAAAATGACTAGCCAAAATTGGCTAGGCATGACATTCTGAACCTCTGATACACTGGATACGAACATGGACCATGTTCGTCAACTTGGCGCCTCAACGGAAGGTTCAACTATTGTATAAAATAGTTGGTAACAGATTTGATTGTCACAACCAAACCCATCTTTTCTTAAAACCCTAGTTTTGTAGGTCTGATAGATCCATTGAGTGTTTCATGACAACCATCAAAACCCACTTGGAGATAAATGAATAAACCCTAGATCTCAAATTTCACGTTAATCGGACTGCAGTTGCCCTGGGATCTAACACTAGGCACTCTAGGTGGGGGTGCCCTCTTTGGGTGGGTGGTCTTTTCTTCAGATCTATAATATGGGTATGCTTGGACCCGCCTCAAAATCATAGATCCAATCCTCAAGCATCCTGATCTAGTCATCTCATGCCTTGATTACTCTTTTGGGCCCAATTTGTCCACTTATGCTAAAACCCTAGGAAGGTCCCTTTAGGGTTTTTATTCATTTGGCTAGATCTCACTAGATCTACTTCCCTAAACTATTTGTGGTACAATCTCAATCAAGTTGGGTTATTTTCTACCTTTACTAAGCTTCCCCAACTTGGTCCTAACCTATACACCACATTCATTTCATAGATCTAGTCTTATCCGCTCATTATCTCTCCTCTTTTATCCATTGCCAAACCCTAGGAGTGTCTTGAGTAGGTTCGCTAGCCCTCTTAGGCTAGTAGGGTGTCCCCCTTAATCATTCTTCGGATTGATCCAAAGCGACAAGAGCCCATCCGGTGTAACAACTACCCTTTATTCGTAGAGGACGAGGCCCTTGCAGTGTCACCAGTTAGCTACCTTACCTCTACCGTCTCGGATAGGATATCTCAAGTGGGTAGCTACACTTTGTGTGATAACACTGCCCTCAGGAACATACACAACGGTTGGGAGACATACCTGTGTCCAAGTGTGTTTTAGGTGACAACAGGGGTCACGTCTCTTAAATAGTTTTGAGAGTGTGTCCGCATTTTAACTAACTATCATCCGACGGTGGAGATTAAGACATCATCAATGGTGGAGATCAACAATACAAAGATCATCACATGGATCGAGTGATCACATCAACAAGGGGGGCATACTTTGCTCAAGGATGCTTTCCTAGAGTGAGAATCACAATATAACATAAAGTGTGACATGATACTACATAAGAGGAGGTCGTTAGGGGCCTAATTCACCCTAGGCCCCTTTTCAACTTCATAACATATGATATAACAATGCAATACATCATTAGCCAAGTTGAGGGGGTGCCCCTTGGGGGGCTTTCCTCACTGATTGAGCCAAAATAAATTAATCCAGACAACTGTTGACTGAAAACTACTGAAGGAGTGTCCGGGATACTGAAACACATCAACTGCCAAAATTCCAAGCATTTCCTTGACCCAATTGGCTGAATCGATTTTTTTACTGAAATTCCTAGTTTAGTTTTGCTGGTACATCCTCTGGAAAATGATAAAACCACCATAACTCTGTCCAGGATGAGAATTAGGGCAAATTGACTGCATTGGATGATCTCGAGACATAGACGAATGGTATACGTGACTACTCATACCCCCTGAAACACTGCACTGCTCTAGGAGAACCAAAAACTGCCATCTGTAATAAAATTTGATTATTTGGCCAAGAATAAAGTGATAATAATCACTGATCAAGAGATCTAGGGCCAAAATCTCAAAACTGAAACCGCAGTATTGGTCTTGGGCATGTTTGGAACAAATATAGACCATGTTGTTTTTTGAGTCATTGCCTTGGGAATAGTGGTTGACTTGGTCAACTGGGTTGACTAGGTCAAAGTACCCAGATTGAAGGTGAGATACTGCATCAATATGATCCTGTAAACATCTAGGGTAAGAAATGCTCCAATGGTCTATATCAAAACCAAGCTTAAATCGATGTTATTCATAATCACGGTGACAATAATAATAATAATAGTAAGATATACATGTGCTTCTGAAGGATCTTAAAACTTTCTGGAAGTCTACTTGTTCATGCCATACTTACAAAGTGTAATCAGTGTGCTATTGCTGGGTGAGGATGGAAAACAAAGGCTAAGGCAAAGGGTAATGAATTTTGACTCACTTTGACTCCGTGATCTCTTCGAATGATAACCAATACACTCAACCAAAATGACATATGCATGATAGATAGAAATAGGGGATGGAGGTGTCTCACAAGTGGATGAAGTACATGGGCTTGTTTCTCTCAGACTCTAGCAAGCTTTCCTTTGCAGTAGTTTGCAATACAAGTTAACTTTCAAAAGCATGTGCCCTGGAAGCCTTATGGGATCCAATATTGACAAAGACACAACCTTTGTAGGCTAGTCTCACCCTGTTGCCCTGTGGGGGCAAATGAGCTGAACACTATTCAAAGAGTCAGTGCTCATCTTTTGACCATTAACATTTTTCAATACATTTCACATTTCACATAAGATAGTAACCAGCCTACAAGATCAGGTGCCCTGGAAAGCCTTCTGGGCTCCAGTAAATGACTAAGGCCTAGACCCGCTGCCAGCGAGCAGTCCATAGCCCCGACGGGTTTTCCTCTCCCTACTTCCCCTGTGGAGGGAAAATGAGCCTTACATTATACAAAGAATGAGTGCTCAACCCCTTGGCCACTGACTACCTTTTAAACATTTATACTTTTGCATCCTTTAGATATAGATTTTTTGCGTTCCGATGCTTTAGTGTTTAGCAACAATGTTTGGTGGATCACTTGTTTTGAGGACTAAAGGAGAACTTCCCAGTGAATCCAACCATACAAACCAAGCCACATATTTCATAGCCAGAGACACATAACAACATGTATCGTGCATAGGGGTCAATATGGGGTAAAGATCTTCAATCTCACAAGTCTCAAACAGTCTAAGTCACGGGATAAAATTTAACAATGGATGAACTGGATGGACGGGGACAAATGACACATGGAGCCAACAAAGCACTAAGGTTTACCATTTGTACAAGCATGGCATGAGCAACAACCTTCACATCAATCTTCACATCAAGTCCTTCGATTAGTCATAACACAAGTTCAAGCATTAGTACATATATATAAGCATAGGTCACCATAATCATCCTGACATGACAAGCATAGGTGTTTGACATACATCATAGAGCAAAATCAAACCAAAGAAGCATATACCTGATCTCACCATATATACATGTCTCCAACTGATAAGGCCCCTCTGTAACTGTGTGTACCGCATCTGATTTGCTACTCTGATGAAATGAACTAGGTCATCACTGAAATTATCTCAATGGACCAATAAATCTCAGTCTTGGCAAGGAAAATCCATTGAACAAGGCTCTGGAATGGCTGAAGCTATAATGGTTCATGCTAAACCCCATGTGAAAAAATAGCCCAAAATAGAATAGGAGATATATTTGCATGCTGCATCACGGTAGCCCAACTGCAAATGTATATGTGATAACAGTGTCAAACTCTAATTCTGTTGTGGGGGAGCGCCCCCCCTCCTCCCCTTGCTACTGCTTTCGATGCTTGCTCCATTCTGGAACTCGCTCCCAAAAAGTGTTGAACACAATGATTTCACTGAGAGGGGGGTGAATCAGTGTAAGGCCAATTTTAAAACTTTTCTTAACTTGTCACAGTTAACTACCAATTCATCACTTCACTATTCTACCAATTTCATAATCATTTCATAAACATCTTTCATTACATCATTCACATATCATAAGCATTTGAATCATCAAGAACCATAACACAAAAGAACACAACACCATATAATTTTGTAATCTTTTTGTATTAGTTTTTGGACCGGCTACAACCGTGAGGTAAAATCAGCACCTACTGATACAAAGAGCACCTACTCTTCATCCAAGACCCTGCCTGGTTTTCTTAAACCCTGCTAAGAAGGGTTTGAGGTATGCTAACCTCAAATGCAAGTCAAGCTTGCATTTACAATTTAAGCTCACTGTCTCAACACATTTTCTCACTGTCACATCACACCAGCACTTATCTCCAGCACCTCTTCAATCAGTATTAACATACTGTCTCAGTCCTATCATCAGTTGTTCATCATCATTCTGTCCATATCTACAGGCATATCATTCTGACCATAACCACGAATACTTCATTCTGTCCATCAAATTGCTGCCAGCATCATACAATCATCCTTTCTTACTGCGGTACATACACATCATATCAATTTGTTCATCACAAGCACTGCTGCTGGTCATCTGTTCATCAACCATGTCATCTACACTGCTGCAATACTACAAAGTCTGCTCTTCAACACTGCTTGTCAAGTCATCAAACATAAAGTTCTGAACATCATCAAGGTCTGATCATCATCAAGGTTTAGGCTGTGTGTATTCATCATATAGGGTGTACCTGAACATCATAGTATGCAACATCATCGTCATAGAATATTCAATCTAGAAGTTCATCATCAAAGTGCACAATGTTTGTCCTCATCATCAAACAAGGTCTGTCAAACTGAACATGTCATCAAGATACCAGAATCACCATCAAGGTCTAGAACATCATCATAGGGTTTGCATTATAGTGTGCAAGGCATCATCAACATCATATCATCATGTACAAGTGTGTATGCATTGTATATGCATCCTCCTCCTAAGGGTGTTCATCATGGAGTGTGACCACTATCCATCAGCTAGCCTGTCACAGATCACTGTCACGTCAAAGCAATCTCTGTCATGTCATGGATGTTATTATCACATCAAAGTCAATGTCACTGCTGTCACAAGTCATCAACTGCTGTTATCGTTCTCTGATTACTGTTGCTCTATCAGTCAAGTCATCCAAGGACTCTGCTTATATGCTAAGATGTCAAGGAGTCTTCTCAGCTCATGTCAAGACTTCAAAACACATGTCTCTTAAGGCTATCATAGTATGTCACCAGTCACTGTCATTACACATTACTGTCACTGACATGATTGTCACCTTAATGCACCCAAGACTTTATCTGTCTGTGTACGCTTCCTCGTGTAAACTACTGCTACTCTCATCCGAAATTTGAACAAAACATGTAAACAATACTGTAACATACCTGACCGAGATGAGATAGATTTATCATTGCATGCCTGTGAGAGTAGTAAGGTAGAAATTTTACAACAACTTCTTGTTTGCCATCATGAAGGCATGACCTTCTTATCAAGCTTAAGCAAACTCAATATGAGGACCTTGGCTCAGATTTGGATGTTTGAGATCTTGAACACTGTGGCAAGAAACTTAATTACTGCAGAATCCCGAACTCAGAGAATGAGAGAGTTAGGTCTGTAGTTTCCTTTGAATTGTTTCTTTGAGTAATCTTCATATGTTGTAGCTCTCATCTTGCCTCAGTCCGAATTCAGAGCTCATCATAACTCCAACTTCACACCATCCATACTGCTGTTCCATACCTGAACTTCAGAGATACTAAATTCACTCCTACAGCTGTTTCTTTAACACGAAACTCAGAACACCAACATGCTGTTACTATTTCAACTTGGTTTCCTATGATCTATAACATATACTACAGAGAAGCATGCTATCAATCAGCCTGAAACTTCGTTGTCATTTCCTTCATACTGCTACTGTCTCTTTCACCCGAATTTCAGGGCTGTAACTTCCACCCACTCTTCATGTCTACTGTAGCCCGAAGTCATAAAACGAAAACAAAGTTGCTGCTGTTGCTGCACTGTCTGCTCCTCCACTGTAATTTGGATCTGCTCCTCTACTTCAAGCTGCTGCTACCTGGAAAAAGGTCAGTCACTAATCAAAACACCTTGGGACTGTTATTTTGCAGCATGAAATAACTCCAAAGTGTGTCAACCTTGGACTGTGTAAGAGCTGAAAATTTGGACTGTTTAGATGCTTTAGGACTGTTTAAACCATAGTCAAAACTAGCAGCAAAAACTACAAAATTAAACCCCCAAAAGAAAGTTCTTCTCACTGAAAAATTCGGGTGTCTTCTCCACCTCTTACTGCACTGAGAGTTGACTGCTCCTCTGCTGCAAAATTTGGGTGTTTCTCCTTTACTGCTGCCACCACAAATCTCAGACATCTGAAAAACCTCAGACTGTCTACCTCAGTCCACGAAAAAACCTCAGAGCTCATTCGAAATTCACATTGCAAAATGAGGATATTACTGGGTATTTATACTCATTTTCCACCATGATTTTGGGGCCGACTTGTATTTAAAATAAACAAAATTTTATTTCTTTATTTTAATTAAAAGAATGGTCAACGTTGGGGGAATTAGGCTGGCTGACTTTTAAGTGTTTGACCACTTTATACTTCAAGCGGCTTGGATCATTTTAATGACATTGTATCATCATTTGATGGGGTTTTAGGGTTTGTCTTCAAGCCATTAAGGTCACCAAGGACCCTTAGTCAGGGGTATGACCTCTAGACCAAGGCAAGTGTGTCCACCACATCATCAAAACCAAGGGTTATAACTTATGTCTGCCGAAAACCCAAGGTGACCCCACACAACATCTTCACCCCTCCTTCAAAGGTACAAGGACCATCAACAAGCGTTCCAAGTCTTCATTAAGTCATCAAGGACCTTTAATCCAACAAATGTGGGTCCAAAGGCTTCTTCATCAAGCAAGAGGCATCATGGGCTTCTTCAATCACCTTAATCATGCAAGGGGACCTCTATGGGTCAAGATCCATCATGACATCACCTGTGGGGTTGCCAGACCTTCTCTTAGGGTACCATGACACCATCAGAGCATGAATGACCACATAATGGGTCATTAATGCTTCTCCAACTTCTGTAAGGTCTTCTGGACCATCTCCAAGGTCTTCAACGCCATCAGCAGGGTCTTCAACATCTTCAGCAAGGTGGTGGCATCAAGATCCAAGCTTGTGGGTACATGGACCTTGTCAACCAAGTACAAGGTGCTTCAAGGCACAAACCCACTTTGTAAGAGATCCAAAGCACTACAAGGTGCAAAACCACTTTGTAAGGGGTCAAGGCACTGCAGGTGGGACTTGGTGGCATCAATGACATCCTGTGGGGCCACTGCAAGTCCTTGTTGGCATCAATGACAATTTCATCAACAAAAAGCTCCCAGTTTTGAGAGCGTGCTTCCAACCTATCCTATACTAAAAGCTCTTATAGTAGGTTGATGATTTGATGACAATGTTATGGGACCTCCTTTCTTTGCCAAGCTCCTATAAAAGCTATTATGGTTGATCATTTGATGACAATGTTATAAGTTATAATTACTAGATGATTGATGTTATATGGTTTAATCCATGTTTTCTATAGCTAATTCTACATACGACATGTTTTTTAGATATAAATCCATCAAAAGATATTAAAATATATACTATACAAAAAATGCTCCCGAAATGGGAGCCTTTGAAAATTTCACTTTTCACTTCGCTCCCCCTCCCTGCTCCCAACATCATAGGGTTTTAAGCAAGTTGTTTCTGCTGTCTTCAGAGGGGGTGCTTGTATTTTATTCTTGTGACAGGAGATTATATTCTGCTCTATTTTTTTATCCGTTTTCTTTGATTAATAGAAGGATATTTAAAAAAAATGGCTGCCAATTCAAAGAATCGGGATTCCTGATCTGAGCAATAAAAGTTTTCTCTTCATGATCCATGCGAAACTCAAAATCTGAATTTGGAAATATTCTTCCAGTTCAAATTTTCTTAATACCTTTATGGTTCTTTTATTTCTTTACAAAACTAGATATTTTGATTTTTTTTCCTACTAGACAGAATAGAATTCTAAAACAATGTAAGGTTTTCTGATGAATTTAGAGGCTTTAATTTAATGATCACGGTTTTCAGGTTCATAAATGAGATGATTGAATTTATTGTTCTTTCTTCCAAAGAAGAAGCGCAGAATAAGATGATACACAAAGAAGAATTAACAGATATGTCTAGTGGTAAGTCATCCAAAGGAAGTACTGCTCGAACTATCTTGAAGGATGGGCCAGTTTCTGGCCCAGAATTATTTGAAGCTGGTGAAAGTAAAGGAACTACAAAGGACAGAAAATCAGCAGAAAGTGCCTCTCATGGAGTACGAGCTTCAAGTTCATCCTATCATGATAGCAATTCAAACTTTCAGTTAAAAACTGCAAGTTATTTACAGTCTCGACCAGCAGATTGGGCACAGGCATTAGATGCTGTAAGACAAAAGAGAACTGAAGTTCTTGCTCCTGAAAACCTTGACAATCTTTGGGCGAAAGGACGAAACTACAGAAAAAAGGATATTAGTGTAGCCCATACTGATCAAGGACATTTAGCTAAATCATCAGTTTCAAGGCAAGAGATAGAAGGCACAATGAAGCAGGTAAGGGTTCTGCAGATTCGTGAATCAGTTAAGCGGAGGAATATGGGAAAGTCTGTCTCAAAAGAAATGCTTGATACGACAGGAGGTGGAAATAAAAACATTGGCCAAATGATGTTTGAATCAAGTATTAGCCATCCACTAGATAGTCGAAGAGAAAACCAAGATCCAGAGGATAGAAAAATAGATCAGTCATTGTTAGATAAAGAAAAAAATTCAAGAAAAAAAGAAAAGAATAAAGGTCATGAAATTGAATACCTCAAAGCTGATCATAAGCAATCAGTGAGTGGTGGAACTGCACTAGAGGGTTGGCAAAAGGTGGATAAATCATATTTCCCAGAAGGTGGAGAGGCTTGGTACTCTAAGAAATCAAAGGCCTTGAAATTAGGTGCAGCTGATAGCTTTCCAAATAATGAAAGTCTATCTACAGCTGTGTGGCCACAAACAGGAAATATACATGTTCCCAAGCTGAAATGCTGGGTAAGAATTGATGCGAGGCAAATTTGAGGCCTGTTGTCATTCAGTGGCTTCTGTCATATGTTTATCTTCTCATTTTAGGCTTGTTGACATGATTATGTGTCTGCAGGTGCTGGGAGCCCATTTTGAGAGAGTTGGGTCAAAATCTTTTGCTGTTTACTCCATTGCTGTGACAAATTCAGAAAACAAAACATGGTTTGTTGATAGGAGGTAAATTCATTGCTATTGTACTCTGTCAAGTGACAATAAATGCTTTTGACTAATGCTCATTGTCTTTTGATTTGTTATGGTTTGGAGTTTATTTACATATTTTCCAACATTTAAGCTAACATTACTAATGGAAGATATCGTTAGTCATATGTATCTTTTTAGATCTATTGGTACACAAGGCATTAATGCCATAAATATGTTCCCAAATCTTAGATATTTTAAGACTTCCATTGTTTGTTTTTATCAACATGTGAGAAAGTAGTTTCCTTAGTGACTTTGTTTTCTGTCCTGCAGGTACCGTAATTTTGAGCAGTTGCATCGGCGTCTTCGAGATATACCAAATTATACACTTCAATTACCTCCAAAACGTTTTCTTTCTTCAAGTGTGGATGATTATTTTGTTCAAAAGCGATGTATTCTTCTAGACAAATACTTAAAAGTATGCACCCCCTGTGAATTTCAACAGTAAATCTATAATGTCAATTGGGTTCAATCTAACTATGCATCTCACATTTACAGGATTTACTGTCCATTCCAAATATTGCTGAACAACATGAAGTATGGGACTTTCTTAGTGCCACTTCCAAGGTAATCAATCTGGCTGGAATGTTTCCCTGCTTATGCAACTTTCCCCTAAAAACATATTCCTATGTATTTTGTGATTCATCTTGTTTTTGATCCACAAATTAAAGTTATACTTACTGGATGGATAGAGGAAATATGATTTTTTACTATAAATATTTTATTGCAGATTTATTCTTTTAGGAAGACTCCTTCAGTAATGAAAACTCTGGCTGGTAAGTTTTTACCCTTTTTACTATTTTCTGTAAGACTAAATTGTGAGTAGATCTCGAGAATATTGTTGAATTGCTATTTTATCTTGAAAGCATAATTTTAAGAATTGGTTGAGTGTCAACTTCCAATTGGAATTGGAATTGGTAACGAATCAGTCATAAATCCGCAGATTTGAATTTAATGAATCGGTTTACTCAAAAATACATAAAATATTTAAATTTTAAAGAAAAACATCATTTCAAGATTCTAATCCATGATTCCAAAGCATTAGATAATAGAGACAAAAGTCTGCTTATGTATATTACTATATAGTATATACCATATAAGAGTCAATACATATCTAGATGTACTCTTGATCCAAACTAATTATTCTTCTATTAAGCTTAGATGTTACTCAAAGGCTTCTATTTGTGTGCTTCATCAAGTATATAATTATGTGCATAATTGTTTTCTTCAAAGGTTTATTTTCTGGTTTTTATCTCCTTTTTTTGGGGAGGGCGGGGGGGAAGTGCATCTCATATTAGCTTCCCATTGCTTCGGTGGCTGCTCCACGCCAACCAGCGGAAATGAGAAGGACAAAGAGGTGGGGTCCACGATTGGACTGTTGGAGGGAAGGATAAAGGGCTTGGGGGGATAAAGCCCTATTCTCCACATTCATTCTCACTTTGCATTGCTTGAGAAGAGAAGAGAAGGTTGCCATCAAGCTTGTGTTTTTTTTGGTCCTTGGAGATTGAAGAAGGTTGTCACACACTACCATTGGAGAGCCAAAGAGGTAGGCTCTAAACTTTAAAGTCTAAACCCTTTCTTGTTGATTTTCTTTGTGTTTGAACTTTTGAAGTTTGAAGTTTGAGGTTTGATGATTGATCTATATTTGAATGCTTAGAATCTAGAATCTAGAATCTAGAATGTAGATGCTCCTTTCTTACTCTTTCCCATGCATCCTCCCTCATTCTATTGCAGGGCAACAAGTTAAATC
The DNA here is from genome assembly GCA_001517045.1 of Pseudotsuga menziesii. Taxonomy (NCBI): domain Eukaryota; kingdom Viridiplantae; phylum Streptophyta; class Pinopsida; order Pinales; family Pinaceae; genus Pseudotsuga; species Pseudotsuga menziesii. The sequence goes on along the minus strand of LPNX010198136.1, from coordinate 265,625 downwards.
TCTAGTTCCACTTCCAACTTCCAACAAACATGATGATGGGTATATGGTTTATTTTGTTGGTTCTATTTGTTATTTTGATGATGATGATTAGAAACCGGAGGAGGAATGAGGAAGAGGATGAAGAAGTGAGTAGTGGGACATACAGTAGGGAGGAGGAGGAGGTGGAGGAGGAATAGGAGTAGGAGGGGGGAAACCAAAAGAAAACCAAAGAGGACCCATCACCCTTGTAGAAATATGTCACAAAGTAGGGAGGAACCAAAGGGGGTGGAACCGCGAAATTGTTTGCCTGTATTGTAAAAAGACCTGCACAAGTTCATATACCCATGTGAGAAGACATCTATGTGTACACATGCCATGTGATGAAAATAAATCTATAGGAATTTGTGTTTTCCTAAATGTGCCATCAACACAAAGAGCCATGTATAAGAAGGAAGAATTTGAAGCACAAAACAAATCAAAATGATCAAAGGTTGACGAAGAGCCCTCAAACTCATTGAGAAATGGAGGTGCACCCACCCAAGGTAGGGGATTCTCGCCCATGGGGTCACGTAAGACAATATCATATTTCCTTGACTATGGTGGCATGGATGATGTGGATGCAAAAATGTTCTGATTTCTCTATGCATGTGGCATACCATTCAATGTTCTTCGCTCTCCCTATTGGCATGAAATGGTAGAGGCCATCTGCACTGCTCCAGCAGGATACAAGAGCACTGGGTATGACAAAGCTAGAATCGTGGGGCTTGACAAGGAAAAAGCCAAGATCCAAAATGCTTTGGGGCAATTCACAAATGCTTGGAATGAGTATGGGTTATGAATTGTATCAGATGGTTGGACAAATGTAAAAGGAAAGCCATTGATAAATGTTCTTGGTGTGTCTGCTTTTGGTGCAGTCTTCCTTTCAACCCATGAGTACTCAGATAAATTCAAGATCGGCATAAACATTGCAGAACTCTTACTGAAAACCATTGAAACAATTGGTCCATACAATGTCATCCAAGTCATAATCGATAACGCTGCTAATTGTAAGGCATCGAGAGTAATCATTGAAGATAAATGCCCCAACATATTTTGGTCTGGGTGTTTGGTTCACACATTGAACCTTTTGATGCATGATATCATTAAGTTGAAGGAGAATGATTACAAATGGATTGGTGAACTATACAAAGAGGGAAAGTACATGATAAGATTTATTACCAACCATAGCAATGCCCACGACATTTTTTGCAGTCACTCAAAGTTGGAGCTATTGAAGATAACAAAGACTAGATTTGCTAGCTACTACCTCACTTTCAGGCGCCTTTTGAAGGTAAGAGAGGCATTGGGTAGCATGGTATCAAGTGAATCATGGCAGGTCTTGAAAGATAGGGATACATCCACATCAGGTTGGAAGCTCCTAGGGGAGGACCTTAATAGCGAATCTGTAAAGGACACTAAAACACCAAATAACGTCTTCTTTGGAGAGGATTAGTGATCAGTGCCTTAATGGAGTCAATTCGAGTGAAAATAGCATACTAACTTCAGTTAAATCAAGCCTATATCATGTAACAAGTGTGACATGTCATTCATTACAAGTGTAACCAATAGAAAGGAGCAAGAAGCATTAAATTACAAGTACTCGTTCATCATCAAAATGTAAATGCTTCTTATAACAATACTTGTATCATTTTTTAGGACAGTAGTAGTCATTCACCATTCAAACATGTATTCATGTAACTGATAATTAGTATACCAATGTTTGCATAAGTATAGGTAGCCAAGTGAACACCACACTAGTAGTAGTAGGGATTTCAGTCACAAAAGCATTGACATACCTCTTCAAAACACCATTTGCCAATAACATGTAGTTCTATCTTTATATCAACATAAAGTGCAACTCACACCAGCATAACATTGTTTGCCAACTATCTGATATGCATCCTTTGAGAGCACAAATATGATAGCAATAATGAATAATGGCAAATGTATTAGTTTTCTAGGTGTTAGCAGTAAACATTATCCAAATAAAACACAACTTATTGGTCAGTTTTGAAAGCAATTATCATTTAGACATACAGATTGCCCATTCGAATGGAATATAACAATTTGTGTGTGTAAAAGAAGTCCGATATGTATCATAAGAAATATTCCAGCTGAAGAGCATCAAGAACAAGCATTAGAGCAAATTTGAGGTCTAAAATGGGCCTCCTAAGGAAAATAATAAAATAATAGTTAAAATAATAAAATAATATTTATTAATTTTGGAGGAAGAAAAACAAAAACTACTTTTTTTGTTTGTATTTTCAACATATCTCCCTGTGTTTTTACTCAAATTTCGATCAGGAGAGCTCGTTGGATGTGGAAATGTCATCATTTTTTTCAGGTATTTCTTGTTTTTGGGATAGCGAGGTCCGTCAAAAGTATGTAGTGTGGGTACTTGTTGGATGCGGGATAAAATTTCGCATCGAACGATCCATTCCGCTTGAAATTTGAGTAAAAACACAAGGAGATATGTTGAAAATACGAACAAAAAAAGTAGTTTTTTTATGACAAATATGTGAATTCAACCATTATGGTTGACTCATTTTATTGAAATTCAATTGGTTCTTGAATTCCAACTCACAAGAATTTATTGTTGGCTCGTTTTCTTATAAGGCCCATTTTAGACCCCAAATTTCCTTTAATGTCACTTTTTCTTATTTAATCGCTTAACTAACAGTTTGTTTGCTACATATGCAGGTGTAAACATAGGATAATGGTTAGGGGACAATCTGCAAATGAAATTGCAGACTATATAGCGTTTGGGTAAGATTGTAACAGCCTAAAACAAGCTTAGATAAAGGGGCAAATTATGAGCACCAGGGCAATAAAAGGTAGCAACCCTTAAATAGAAGGGTTGTCAGTCTACAAAGAGCTAGGAAAATGAAGGATGAGGTCCTTTTGGGACAGGACGAGGGTAAGGTAAGACAGGCCGAGCCCTAGAGGAGGCTGGTCGAGGTTGGAAGAAGGCCTAAAGGTGTTTGCCAAGGTGAAAAGAAGGACGATCAATGGCTGAAAAAAGGAGACCGAGCTTAGGAGAATAGAGAGGAGGGGGGACCGAGCCCTAAATGAGTAGGCTGAGGGATGTAAGGTGAAGATTGAGGGATGTAGGGAAGCCACAAAGCAAACACGAGGGTGGAAAGGGAGAAGGGAAGGGAAGGAGAGGGTTGGAGAAGGAAAAGAAAGGTAGGGTGGGGGTTCAAAGGTTAAAGCAAGAGTTTTAAGGAGGGTTTAAGACAAAGCCAAGGGTAGGAGAGTAAGGTTGAGGGTTGGAAAGGAAAGCGAAAAGGGAAGTAAAGGAAAAGGAGGAGGGCGAAGGTAGAAGGGAGAGGAAGGAGTTTGCTAGGCCTAGAAAGGGACTATTTGAGGGTTTTATGTAACCCTAGCTAACCCTTTACTAACCCTAAAATGCAAGCTAGCTAACTGTTACAACCTGATTTGCACTCAGTTAGACTTTCAAGTGAGCCGCCAAAGATGAACAAAAATTTGTTCAATTTCGGAGTTTAGAAGTCCATTCAGGCCTTCCTAGGCCCTTTTCTTTTTTAAACATGTTCATACCCCACCTTGAATTGTAATAAAATGACTTAGCATGATGACTTTATGTAAAAGGTTTTGTTTCCTAGGACTTAGTCATCAATTATTCCGGGGTGTTTTTTCTTTGTTAATTATCTATCGTTTTTAAACGATAAATAATTTTTGAGTTTTTTAACTCAAGCCTCCAAAGCTGGAACAATTGTCTTGGTGGTTAGGCTTTGGGAGGTTATTAAAACCTAGGTGTCAATGTATATTACCATGCTAATCATTATTTTGAATCATTATGAACATGTACTAAGTCCCCCATATGTTTTCTTTTTTAATTTCTAGAAAAAAATATTATTTTTTTTTTTTCCGTTTTTACAGGTTTATTTTTAGTAAGCTAATTGTAAAAGTTCAAAAAGTCATAAAAGTGGGGCTAGGAGGTTGTTTTTTCCACGAGGGTACTCATTTTCTAACCCAGAGCACCCACTTAACCCTTTAACCCACTTTCGTAAGTTTTCGAGTAATTATTTATCTCCAAAATTAATTATTACTCAAAAAACCCCAAAAAGACCAAAAAAATGAGTTGATTAAAAAAATAAAAGAAACTGGCCGAAATCAGTTTCTGTGACTTGGAAAGTAAAGTGGCAAGTACTCGGGAAATATTGGATAGTCAAAACCTGTTGTTTCGAAGAGCTTTCAAGATTTAGAAGTTTTCTCTTTAAGAGGGGCGCAAGTCTCCAAGTGGGGGTGCAGGCATGAAGGAAAAAGCTTGTGGTTTTAGCAAAAGGGGGAATTTTGGGCAAGTGCTACCTTTGCAGTGTGATGTTGCTACTCTCTAACTCCTATTCCACCCTTTATCCAACTCATTGCCCACTCACTCAACCCTAGTGCATCCTTGAGGGAGTGTGTCCCCTCTAGCTTGCTGGGTTTTCTATTTAAGTAGGCACTCATTCCACCATTTTGATAAGGGAAGTGTGGAACCTTTGCTTGCATAATGTTGTAATTCTTTCATGATTGTTAATAAAAGGCTTTGGAGGCTTATGCAAGTGTGGTCTATGGTGTTCGAATGTGCTTTGTTTTATGCAATATTGAGGTAATCTGTATCTTTTTTGCAAGCTTGTTTTTTTTCGGGATTGCTGGCTTTTGAAAGGAACTGTGTTCTAGTAAGATACAAACTAATGCTTTCATGATTACTTGTTATTGTTATTTGTAATAGAATGCTTATGAATTTATCCAACTCATTGCCCACTCACTCAACCCTAATGCATCCTTGAGGGAGTGCGTCCCCTCTAGCTTGCTGGGTTTTCTATTTAAGTAGGCACTCATTCCACCATTTTGATCAAGGAAGTGTGGAACCTTTGCTTGCATAATGTTGTAATTCTTTCATCTTTGTTAATAAAAGGCTTTGGAGGCTTATGCAAGTGTGGTCTATGGTGTTTGGATGTGCTTTGTTTTATGCAATATTGAGGTAATCTGTATCTTTTTTGCAAGCTTGTATTTGTTCGGGATTGCTGGCTTTTGAAAGGAACTGTGTTCTAGTAAGATACAAACTAATACTTTCATGATTACTTATTATTGTTATTTGTAATAGAATGCTTATGAATTTATGATTGTTCTTGCTTGAATTCATATTTTCTTTAAGTATCTGTTATTGGGTAACACCAATGTTTGATCCCCTTTGCAAGTTTTGTAGAGTTTCATAGGTTGCCTAAGATGGAGGTCTGGATGAGCTTGTTAGCTCTACTTCTCCTTCAATAGTTCTTGAAGAAAAGGCTTCATCCCTCCTACAACACTTTGTGGACATCTTCATTCCTTTCTTTGCTTACGATTCACCATTGGTGATACCTTTCCGACATAAAATTTTAAATCTTTCTTCAGTTACTAGTTACTTTATGCATTGTTCATTTCATTAGTGTATCAGAGAATATCACATACTAATTAGATTTACATATGCACTTAACGGTCCAGATCTGATTTTAAAGTAATATTTTATAAGATCTAGCTTCTAGCAAGTACTAATCTGAATATTAAAATTTTTGATCTTTAAAGTACTTGAAAATTTTGTTAAACTTTTTATGCTCTTAAATGGTTATTTAACATATTTGGCTTATGTTTACTTGCTGTTTTACAGCAAAAGGTGATCGAGCAGAGAGGCACTTTGGCGAAATTTTAAAGGTCAAAGTTATCCGGAGATACCTCATCGTACTACTTCCGAGGCCAATTTTCTAAGGCCTCCGATCTTGTAAATTTGTGTTTCTATCCTACAAAGGAACACATATATTCATCCTTGTAATCATTGTAAAAAGAGATGCAACCCGACAACCAAGTGCCCGCATCCCATCCCCTAAGGGGGGATTCATGTCTTTTTTCAGTTTTCAATTGTTTTCAAGTTTTTACTTTCTTGCATTAAAATTAACAAATACGACCGTGTTCTCGGAAACGAGAGTATCGGTCTTGAGATTTTAATCAATTCATATTTAAAGTTTAAAACTCTCAAAATAAACAAGGCTTCAATTCCCGTATGCTCTTGTGAACATTGCAGGCCATTGGACCAGAAAGGGATTGGAGTGACTAGTAATTAGTCTAACACTCCAACTAATTCCCAATAGTGAAAATCCGACACTCACTCGAAATTACTCGGTAGTAGAAAAATTCTTCAAGTGAAGCAGGAACTACTAGAAAGTGACTGTGGGGCCCCTTTAGGCTACACCCTTGTTGGTGTAGTGTTGAACACAACCCCATGACTCCATCTAGACCACATGTCACTGTGAGAGCCATTTCCAAGTAAATCTAGACATATTTCTCATACCTCTTGGGTATATTTGGAATGCCTCTTCCCTTAATAATAAGATCATTACCATTTTTTAGTAAAATTGATCAACAATTTACCCACTCTCTAATCCACTCACTTAATAATTTTAAAACTAACCAATCGAGACAACTGCTATACTTCTTGAGACATCACTAGAAACCCCCTTATACGCAAGCACTCCATTAGCATTGGTCTATCTGGCATTGTTTATTTATCATTTGTATTTAAGTTAATCAATGTGTTGAATGGAATGTTATTTCATATGCTGGTGATTTAAATTATTTGTAGATTATCTTAGTTTCGATATTTGTATTATTATCTCCTAGATTAACTGTTTTTTTTATAGATTAAAACAACCTTAGATTATTTTACTAGGGACCACCCCCCTTGGCTTCGCTAGGAGAGAGCCTAAACGGAGGAGTCAAGATCAAGTGACATCACTTGACTCTTGCTTGCCCCCAAGGTCGCATCCAGTGGCTTGAAGTTGAAGGTTTCTGCCACGTGACCCGAAGTGCGAATTAGGAGGCAACATTAACTCTAGATGCTAGGTTTTGAAAAGAAAGAAGTTTTTTGGGACAAAGGGAAAGAACTTTACCCTAACCTAGGACATCTAAGGAGGTGAATAACCTTCCTTTGAGAAGCCTATCCTAGACTTTACGACAAAACCTAAAGACCTAAGACTCTAACCCTAGAAGGACTCCTATAAGGGTGTACTTCTACAACCAAGGTGACTAAAAGTTGACGAAAGACCTAGCTAAGACAAAATGCAGCTCTAATAACTACCATTCAATCTATGCATCATTCATCAACATTTAACGAAGAGAAATCAAGAAGAACCTCAGAGACCTTGTGCAAGTGTTTAGCCAACAAATCATAGCATCACCTTTAGCAAGAGCATAGAACCAAAGAAGTTCAAGAAATTGCCATCAAAACCCAGCTTTGAGGACAAAGCTTTCCTTAACGAGAAGGCAATGTTATGAATATTTAATTATTTTATTTAAATAGTAAATTAGGATATTTGAATAGATGTGGCCATTCGTAAATAGTCACTATGAGGCCTATAAAAGCTAGGCCCAACATTCATTGTAATCAACCATTCATATTTTATCAATATTTATAAGTATTGAAGATGGAGCATCTTTCCCCTTAGTATCCGGATATAGATTCTCCCTTACACTTGGATACGGTGTAACACACGTCCACTTTCTAGACCATTTTGGTTGGTTATTTTATTGCTAGGGTTTTTGACTTGTCTTTTGCTAATTGGACGATATTATTTGTTTACTCCTCAGTAGGATATATCTAGAATCCAATTTGGGATATTATTATTTTATTGGAGGTGGTTTTGAGCTCTTCATCTACATAAGATGAGCTTCTCCTAGTGTAAATGTTGTTGATGGTTTGAGGCGATATTATTCTCTTTTGGTGTGGCTTTTATTGAATATCTTTTAGGAGTTGTGTAATTATGGAGTTTTTTATGTGTGGCTGCCAATCCTTTCATTGCTTGATGTTTTATGTAACTTGAATACCAATATAATTCCGTTGCAATAGGGTTTTGAGTACATAGTAGTCATGTCTCTATAGTAAGTGCTTTGAGTTGGGATGAGGAGAATTACCTACAAGGTTCTTGTTGTTTTTGCTTCCTAGTTGATGCTTCTATGTTGTGCCATTTGAGTAAAAGTTTGCATGTGTATATGTTGCCTTTGGAAGGGGCTTTTCTTCTAATTTCGGCCATATAAATCTGCTACCGCTAGTGATTTTCTGCATGTTTGTAACAACAGTGAACACTAATCACTCCTATCTACCACCCATTTGCACCCTAGTTTATTGCTGTGATTCCATTTCTCTCCTGGCCTTTTGGCACTAGTCTTGCCACATCAACTGCCTTTAAATTCAATCTTATAAATCCATGTTAAATTTGTCTTACTAACATTTTTCCTTAAATCACCTTGAGCCCTTACAGTTCTAGCCTAAGTGATCTTAACCCTAGAGACAACTTGTATTGGAGGAGAGCCGGTCTAAAGTGAGAAGAGGGTAGTGTGGTGACAATGGCATCCTTCTTCAATGCCCATGCACTGATATTGGACTATGGATCTCAAGTGCTATTTGGATCGGTAACAAGACCATTATCATATTCATTTTCTTCCCACATGCAATCAAATTTTAACTCCGGGTTTTCAGTTTCTTCATCTGGATGTATATCAATTTCAATATCTCAATAGGCTCATGGACATCTTATCTTGCAATTATTGGAAGGGAGGTTTACCCCAATGTACCAATAGTGGTTTTGGATCAAACTATTCTTTTTTTTAGTATCTTTGACAGTGGGCATGGGCTTTGGCTTTTCTTCTTTGCTAAATTCAAAGGCTAAGATCTCTGTAACAACACTTGCCATATTTTTAGGAGATGCCTCTTCCTCTATTTCTTGCACTAGGGTTTTGATGGTGGTTTCTTTAGGCCCTTTGGAGTGTTAAAAATGTACTTTGGACAAGTGGTTCCTTGCGCTTTTTTTAAGTCAAAACCCTAGGGAAATGTGTCCACATGAAAAAGTGACTTCTTTTCCTAAATTACTTTATAAGTGGTAAGGTGACTTTTAAATTAGAACATGAAAAGTGACATTGTAACTTAAAGCACCAAGTGGGTCTTTATTTTTGGTGGGTGAGGGGAATTAAATAAAATGCATTTATGGAGCATTAAATTTCAGCCATTGATCTTGGGCATTCTCAGCCATTAGATCAAAAGAAACCTAAGAGTCACTTAGGGTTCTTGAAGAGGGTTTTATCGACTAGGCTTCACCTAGTTGGACTTTTAGTGAGCTGCCAATGATGAACAAGATACTTGTTCATATTCAGAGTTCAGAAGTCCTTTCAGGCCTTCATGGCCGTTTTATTTTTTGTAACACATGTTCATACCCCCTTGGGGAAATTGTAAAAAATGTCCTAACATTTAATTTTTTATAAAAGGCTCGGCTTCTCGGACTTGAGCATCAAGCCGACTAGCCCATAGTGTTTTTCCCTTGGTTATTATTGGTTGTTGAACAAACGACTAATAATTTCTGAGTTTTTCACTCACACCTCCAAAGCTGGGGTAGTCATCCTGATGTTTCGGCCAAGGGAGGTTATTAGAGCCTTCGTGTCGGTGTTTTTCACCATGCTAGGCATTCGAATTGAGTCGTATGAACATGTACTAGGTTTCCCTAGAGTTTCGTCAATTTCTACAAAAAAGAATTTTTTTTTTTCTGTTTTTAAGCCATTTTTTAATGGTTTAATTAAAAAATTTGAAAGTGGAATAAAAGTCGGATACGGAGTCCGTTTCTGACGTGGGGACACTCGTTTTCACACTCGGAGTGTCCACTTTACCCTAGGGATCACTTTCTGCATCAGTCGGGTAGCCAAAGCACCCTGTGAGGCATTATGGGGCTAAAAATGCATCAAAATGGCATTTTAATGCTAAATGTGGACATATTGATACCAAAGTCAAAAATTTAAGAGAAGTCAAAATCATTTAAAAATTGATTAAAGTGACATGGCAGGGATCCCATGTGACTAGCAATTTATACACCCACTCATATGAAGTCAAAGTTTGGTTTAAAAAAATCAAATAATAAAGAACAAAGTTATAACATCATGGCGACGGCAAAGTTTATGAGGAATTCGTGAGCATGGTATGGGGAAGGGGTGGACCCCCTCTCATATTTAAAACATAACCTTGGCTTAAACCAAGTTGGAATTACACGTTTTAAACTTTGGATAGTGGAGGCGCATGATGGAGTTGAATACACTCACGTGATATAATATTGATGACATCAAGTTTCAAAGTGAATGCGTTGGCTATGGAGTGGGCCCTCACATCAATATCATTTTAAAACCTTTGTCTATATTGATGAATCTACCATGCTTGGATGCTATCGTATGGTAGCGAGTGGTTAAATGAGGTATGACGTCAAAAGCAAAGGAAGTCGTGAACATGGTGAAGGGGTTGCGCTGGCTATGGTTTGGACTCTCACATCCGTGTTATAAAAAAAAAACCTTGACTTATTAAATGATACCATATATTGTTTATTAAAGCACGCGATGAATTTTGAGGAGGTGACTCCAACCAAATGAGGTGTTCATGTTGGCATATGGGGGTTGCGTTGGCATGAGAGAGTGGCCCCCTTCCATTGCTTATCACGTGAGATTTGATTTAAATTTAACAAGGTTTACCATACATTAAGGCTTGGATCCCAACGAATATTTTGTTGGTGAAGCTCACTTCATTTAGCCGTACTCTCGCATGAGGAAGATGAGGCTTACGATTTGGAGTGGATTTTGGTTGATGGAATGAGGTGGGACCTCTTCAATACCAACTATTCAGTTAACTAAAGGATGTCCCCACCGATTCTTCTGATTGATGCAGTTTAACTCAGCTTCACTTAGTCGAACTATTACTTCTTCTGCTAGTGTTGGTGGTGCCCCCCTGGGCTTGTATTTGTTATAAATAAAGCTTTGCTCTCCTCATTCGAACTAGTTTGAATGTAATGGGAAGAGCTTTGCTAAATGTAATCATTTGTTTATTTGAGAAATAAAAGAGACTTTGGAGGTCTACTTGTGTGGTGCTTTGTGAGTGGATGTATTATCATTGTGCTTTGTTGAGATAATACTTGCCAGATCCATTTTGCTTCCAATTTCTAGATCTAGCTTGTGTTATCACCCGCCTTGTAGTTGCCTGTGTGAGGTGGATCCAGGATGGATGGTAGAGGGGCAAACGACTAAGGGGTGGAACCATGACTGCCAAGACTCCCAAATGGATGGTTGTCACGCCAATCAAGGCAACCTTCACTTTATGTTATCCTAGTCCAAGACAACAATGGGGGAAACCCGAATTTGGTCTCGACAAGAGAGATCGGACCTAGACACTAGAAGAAAATCAGATGGGGCTTCAGGGTACTTAAGGTGCAAGGTAAATGGAAACCCTAGCTCTAGGGTTTAGGTACTAGCAACTGGTGGAGATGACCACTGTCTTGGAAAACATAACTGTGACAGGGTGAGCAAGAACAGAGTTGGGATCAATGTTTTAAAACTCGGACTCGGACTCGGAATCGGTCAAGGGTCAACCCGGACTCGGACTTGGAATCGGTTATGAATCGGTAATGACTCGGCCGGTTTGAATTTAATGACTCGGATTACTCAAAAGTACATAAAATATTAAATTTTAAAGAAAAACAATATTTTAAATATTTTAATCCATGCTTACAAAGCATTAGAGACAAAATATCCAACGTCTACCCATGCATATACCATATAAGTGTGAATATATCAAAATGGCATCGAGTGTACAGTGCAATACATATCTAGAACAAAAACATAATCAATGAGACCTAAATGGCTTGTAGAGCCCAAAAAACAACATTCTATGATGCCACTACATCATATGTCAATGATCATACATCTCTTTTTGTTTAGCCTTCTCCTCTTCAAATTCATCAAACTGTTGTTGCAACTCCAACCTAATTTCACCAATAATCCATGTCTTGCAACACTTGCAATACATTTTCCCTTCAATGAAATTAGCTTGGATCCATGCCTAATCTTTTCCTTTTGGGGCCAATCAAGAATCTAAATGCAAAGCAAATCTAAACATGCAAAAAAAAAAAGAAAAAATATCTTATTATTTTGGCAGCAAAAAATAGAAACCAGGACTGATATTTGTTAATTTAATGAGAAAAAAGAAACAATGGCTAGTTGGAAGTTAACATACATCTAGGTAACAGAAAACCGGTCTCCAACAGTCCAACTCCTCTAGTCATGTTGATTGTTCTTCACTATTGGACACTCCTCCAAGCCTCCATAAATCCAAACAATAATAATGCCAAATGCTCACAAACATCTTATAGCAGAAGTGTGAGGAAAATAGAGGGACAGGGGGTCATCTTATGGCCTGAGGTTATGGTTAGAATAAGAAAAATCTTAAAAATAAAAAATAAACATGTTATTTTGGAGTCTGCATTCTTGTGGGTGTCTGCCACAGCTAACTCGGCTGACTCGGGTTGCAACTCGGTCAACTCGGTCGACTCGGCCAACTCGGACCCTAACTCGGTTGACTCGGACCCAACTCGGCCGACTAAGTATAAAATCGGCCACCCGAGCCGATTTGCAAGCCGAGTCAGCTCGGTCGAGGGTCAAGTCGGCCAACTCGGCCAACTCGGACTCGGACTCGGCTGGTTTTTAAAACACAGCCTAGTACCAAGGGGACAAAATCAGTGAAGGATAGATGACTTGAGTTATCAGTAGGTGTTGCCAAAAGGAGTAAGAATGAGGTCAAGATGGGGCTAGCGCTAGGGCTTAGAAGGACAGATCTACAGTTCTAGGGTCACCTGGGGGCTAATGATTTCTATGGCATATGCAAGCTCCAAGCCACCAATGCGCCCCCTACCCTGCATGAGCAAACGTCAACCATATCAGATTTGCTAATACAAGATAAAGAAACTGAATGCTACAAGACAGTAAAATGAAGTAATCATAGATCACAATGAAACTAATGAAAACCCCCTGATCCAACACGAAGAGAACTGAACGAGTTGAGGCCCCCCTACAAAAACGCTCCAGCCAAAACGCCCTCCTGTAGACAAAACAATGATAGCAAAAAATATAGATCTCACGAGAATTTCCACAATGCTAATAAGCTGAAGATTTTCCAATCACCATTTGAGAACATCAGATGTAAAGCAGATCCCAAAAAATTTCCACAAAAATGTCTTTCTATTATTAAGATCCAAGAGCCAAAGACCCTTTACAAATGAGAAGCTCTCTCCTTTAGATAGAAATGAGAGAACCTCAATCATAACTGAATCCTAACCACTTTCAAAACGAGTGGCTAAGATTAAAAGATGAAATGTTTCAATCAATGGTTGAGATGAGCTCAACATACAATACATGGATCAATATAACCATAATTTATCAAAGTGGACTAACCCACCCATAAAAAGGTAACCCACTCAACAAGAAATAAATGAAAGCACATGGTGGGTCCAAGGAGTGTTTGACTAACTCACTCTGGGTGTCCCCATGGCACAATAAAATAATATAATAATATAATTCTTTGACTTTTGTGCCTCCTTGAGGAAATCGTGAGCCTCCCAAAAGAGCTCCAGAAACTAATATAAAAATGCCCAAAAATAGATGTGGGCCTAATCAGGAGCTGCAACTGCTGGAGAAAGTGTGGAGGACATCACTGTCATCATCATGACTCATCCCATGTCATTTCCTTGCCTCAGTAGCCCAAATCGATTTCTTCAATAGCCATTTAATCATTTTTTAATCTGCCTCGGGAAACGTGATCCTGCCAAAACAGCCTCCTAGGGTGCCTGTGTTGTCAAACTGAGCCCATCAAGCTCTCTGGGATGGGGGTACTATGGTACAAACAAGTGGCTGCACCCCCCTATGCCCATACAACGCCCTAGGAGATCCAACTGAAACATCTCCCTGCTGAACAATATCAATCTGTGAAGAAAAACTGCATCAGAAAGGCAGAATGAGCCTGATCACATCTGTTAGTGCCCGGAACTGGAAATAAACTGTCTCATTGGACTCAAAGAGTCCAAATCCATCTAAGGTGTATACTCATACCCTTCGTAGGTCTCTATCTGACCATCAATCACATCAAATAAACAATATAACCATCTATAACTGATTAGATACCCATAATAACTCATAATACATCCATCTGCTGCAAGTGTTAAAAGGTTAAGCCATGCTTTACAACTCATTCGAGTAACAATCACAACAAGTAGCATTCATTTCACTGGCGGTACATCAACAAATACATATATAAGGCTTTATTTATTATTACTTAGACTTAGACTTTCAAGACTATACTCACTTCATAGCTGTAGCCAATTTGCTAGTGAAGGGTGAAAGGTGAAAATGACAAGGCTAAGGCAAATGATGACTTCCTACTCAACATCATGACACTTTGGATAAGGAAGGGAAAACTCACTATAACCAATGTCGGACAAACAACAACACAAGGAATGGCAGTGCCTCACAGATGGGTGAGTTGTTTAGAGAGTGCTTATTCAACTTAGGCATCATGTCTACATCAAGCTTGTTCCAAGTTCATTAGGATCACATTTTATTCCATGGCCTTTTTGGCCTATATGACCCTTTTGGGGCTTCACCAGTGCTTAAAAGCATAGCTAATCGCAACTTTCATCCGAGACATTTATTTTAACAAGGTCAGCAATTTTTGGATATAGCATATTTTAACCATTGCTTTTTGGACCTTTTCTTATACTCTTCAAGGAGTATTTTAGCATTTCATTGCTCTTGCCCTTTTTACATATGCTAAGAAACACAGTTTTATAATTTTCATTTTCCATGGGTGCATATTCAATATTTCCAATATAAGCAGTACACGAGCTTTTAGTTTTAGCCAACAACATCTCAAGTGACTAGGGGGAGTTTTGCATGATGGCAAACATCGTGACAATCGACTAGAATGATTTAGGCATACACTCCAACTTACCAAGGGCAAGTTCTGTCACCAACTTAGATCCGAGACACAATGTAAACAGGGAGGTTTGTCCAACAAAAGTTCTAGCGGGGAAAAAGTTCCTCCATGCCATAAGTCAAGAAGTCAGTCGAGTTGAAAACTAAACTGGAAGGTACTGGATGGGTAGAGATAGTGAATGATGGAGCCAACACTAGCAAGCCAAAACAATGGTGGGAATGGCTACCTCTATTCTCCCTAAGGAGGGTAAAACCAATGAGCATAGATCAAGAACTTCCAAGTCTAAGTAAGGACATCAATTCATAGTGCAAGATACAAGCAAGTCCATATAATTATGATCGCCAGATCATGATACCACAAGTTAATACATGTCACAAAAATCAGTATAAGAGCAATAATAACCATAACACAATATAAAATGCAGAGTCATAACCATGCAATATAATCCATCCGAGACACCATCTGTCCAATGAGAAAGAACTGACATAAAACTGGGCATCAATGACTGCTCTGAAAATGACATAAATGTCTACATCGGTCCTCTAATCTGAGTGTCCTGAGACTCAGTCCTGACATGGGAGAGTACAATAGTCCACTAATATAATAATGATCCATCAAAACTGCTCATCTCAGCATCTCATATGTAAGAGATCTGGCTGAAAAACGTACTGTGTCTGAAAAATAGAATATGGTAGCCTGGTTACTATATATGTGATAACACCATGCTTGAAGGACTGGTATCAGTTTCGCAAGGTGAATGAAGTTGTTTGTTTACTACTTCATTTTATTTAGTATGAATGTTTAGAGATGTGAAATTGAATATTTTCATTTGTTTATGGACATTTTCATATTTTGATCTCTAAGTGTATATGCTACTGGATTTGATCTTGTTTGTTGAGTTGTGTGTGTTGTTTGTCGAATGCACACCAGCAACTGAAATCTAATGAAAGCTGTCTCCTCACTTGAGAAAGTGGGAGAGGTGTGGCCTTGGGGGCAAGCACAGAGCTAGGTACTGTCACCTACTCCTAGCTCCTCTGTTTAGGCTAACTCCTAACGAAGCCAAGGGGGTAGTCCCTACAAAGAGTTTTTCTAAGGCTCAACATTTTTAGATGTTTTTATGGTTGTGGATGCAGATGGATGTTGTTTAGGAGTTTTTTGAATTAGATCACAAATTATAATAAGGAGATAACACAAGACAAAGAGCAATCCACATTGGTATGACAAGATTCAAGATAAACAATATTACGAAGACTTATAAAATGACATCCACAGATAACTAATTACTTAAGAAAGATTCCAAATGGACAAATGGTCCAGATAATATGAATATATGAAAGCAAAATATACCAGTGCCAAAATGGAGTCAAAATATAGTGCTTGGGATGCTGATAAGTCTCAAGTGTTTGCTCGTGAAAGTGTTGTGCAAATTTATCTTGATTGATTGAAGATTTTAATGATCTTGATTATTATGGCTAAGAACACAAGGTATTAACCGGAAAATATACCTTCAGTGGCTCCCCTTAATGACATGTCGGACTGTCCTGTATTCTAGGCTAGGTGTCCAAGGAACTTAACCAACTTGTTAGAACTTTGAGACAACGGTTTGTTCAGGAGTCACTAGCAAGAATTTGCCCACTACCTCAGTATTTATCGACAACGCTAGTTCGTTGGTTATGGGGTTGAAAGTTTTACTTATGGTTGTCGCTTGTAAGATTAATCAATTTCCAATCACTGTTCTGAGTACGAATCCAACTTTTTAAGGTTAGCGAAGCATACTAAGTGATGGAAAGCAACGAAGCAAATTTTATGGGGAAAGTGTGTTGGAAATATTTTATTAATGAGCACAAATAAAACTCTCCGACAAAGAGAGCTCTTCACTTTGTCTTATGACAAAGTTCAAGAGACTTACCATACACAAAATTAAAATACTTGAAATGAAAAACAACTAATCTACCCAAGAATCTCTTTCAGGTTTAAAGGCCTTACTCGAGAGAGCATGGGGGTAAGTAAAAACCGAAATAAAAAACAACTCTCCGATAGAGAGCACTCTTGATCCACAAAGTGAGATTCAAGAGATTTCTACTTTTAAGCAGTTGAAATACTTTTGAAAGATGAAAATTTTAAATGATACAGTAAACAACTTAACAATGAAATAAAACAAGCTAATCTAGCAATTAGTGTTCTAAGCAAGAAAATGAAATTACTCTAAGTAAAGCAAATCTAATCTAAGAACACAAAAACAAGAACACCACAAACCTCCCCAAATGGGGGAAGTTGGGAGTGGGGGCTTAAAAACCCCACTAAATTTTTTATTATTTTTATTAAGTGTTACAATTTGCCTTGGGAATTTAACCCTTCAAAAGGACTTTTAAGATAAAAGCTAGAAGACTAATAATGAAGCTCTTAACAGCTTTTACAAAAAGGAGAGTGATGTCTCTTAGGTCTTCATGGTTAAGATCATCAACTTTGGATCTTCCTTATGGTTATCTCCAATAGTTTTAAGTTCTTCTTGCTTCACTTTTGCACTTAGTTTCTCTTCAACACCTACCAGCAAAACAAGTCCATTACTCAAGCACCCTTCAGTTATTAACAAAAAATCAAAACAAAACTAAGATCTAAAAGCAATTATTCAAAGCAATAAAAAGTGCAACTTTTTATGACCAACAACAATGCAACTAAGTGCTAATGCAACTTTCAATGAGATCCATATGCAAACTACTTTTAAATGCAAAACTTTTCAACTTTTTCAAATGTAAATCTAAGTGCCTAAAAGGTGCAAGATCTAACTAAAATGACAAACAAACTATGATTAAAACTTGATATAAATAAGGACGAAAGGGGATAGGAGGGATAGGAAAAGAGGTGAAGAAGGGAACACACGAGCGGAACGAATAGAAGAGAAGAGGAGGGATGAATCAAAAGGAGAGGGAGGACGAGATCAAGAAGTTGATGAGAACAAGTTCTTAAAGAGAGGGAAGAAATCACAAAGAGGACAATCAAACAACAAGGTGGAAGGAGGCCAAATCCAACCGAGAAGAAGAGGACACACATTCAACAAGACAATTAACCAAAAGGTAGGATCAACCTCCGAACAAGGCAACCACTAGAAGCACTAGTCCTGAAAAACCTTCCAGTCTAGCTGGATGTCCGCAAGGATGCTAATGGGGAAAAAGAAGTAGCCACAAAATTATGTGGCACTTGGGATCAAATCCCAAGCTTACTTTCTCAAGTCAAAACTAACATATGATAACATAGAAATATGAAGAGAGGAGAGAGATTTTAGATCCTAACTTAAGAATAGTAACCAAGTAACCATAAAGAATTGCTTTTGCTTGGTGGGTGAGGCAAAGAATTCTTATGCTTCTCGACTTTTTTGAAAGAAGATGACTCCTTGTAGAGCCTGCAGAATGAATGTTAAAACCATAAAAGAGCTCTTGTATCTTTGGACAATACCTGAAAGCAACACAACTTCAAGAGAAAAGCATGGATTATACAATATAGTGCTAGATTGTTAGCCTTCAACAATCATAAAATCAAATGCTTAAGAATCAAGAGAGAAGGGAGCAAAGAATGGTATCATCTCACAAGATGAATCAGAGCTTCCACATTGACCTCCAAAATCATCAACTTTTATTAAATCTTAAGCAAAATATTACAATAGAAATTCTCCAGAGTTTCTATGCCAAAATCTCCATCATAAGAGAGCTCGAAGAGCCTCTCTTTATACAAAACTCTACAACCTAAAACCTAAATCAGACTCGGCATGCAAGGAGCCAAACTAGGGCGAATTCCTTTGATTGTGTTGTCGCCCGAAACTGGCACGCGGGTGCTGAAAGCCCAAACCGCGGGCGTGCTGGCCCGGCGACAACCTCTCTCTCGAGAGGCCAATGTCACCACACCTTCTCTCTCCTTGCTTCAGGCTGGCTCTTCTCCAGCTCTAGGGGGGTTTCCCTAAGTTCGGATCTCTAAGGCAGGTGCAACTAAGGGCAGGGTGATCTGAAGAGGTTGCCTTAGAGATACTCGGGTAGCAGAAAGGAAAATAAGTCGGATTGATGGGTAGGAAGGGAAGGGAGGATCAGTCCTCGAGGAAAAGGCCAGTGCCAGTATCAGAAGGGCGAATGGAGTCAGAAGGGGAATCAGAAAGGCTTTGCGTTTTGCAGAAGGGAGATCAGGCTGGTCCGCTCCATAATCAGAGGCCAGGAGAATGGTAGTATAACTGACTACTTTCCATTACTCCCAGACCTTTGAGAACATGACGGCGACAAGCAATTTGGCAACCGCAAATGCTTGCCCAACGTGCTAGATTGTTAGCCTTCTATGCCGGCTTAGTCTACAACTTAAGAAAACACAAGATTACCACTGAAAAACCCAACATGTCCAAAAAGCTCAACAATGAATTTCTTTATTAACTCTGGGGAAAAAATCCTCCCAGCCCAAAAACTTTCCATTTTCTACAAATGAAGAGCCTTGCTCTTTTATAAGCCCAAAAAGGCTCATTTTACTTTTATTTTCAAAAAATTAAACAAAAATAAAATAAAATAATAAATGAAATGAAATAAAAAGGGCAAAGACCCCTTTTCTCTCAATCTATATCAAGCGGACCCTCACATAACTAAAAACAACTCATCCAAATATCTAATAAGCTGCCAATGCATGAATCAATAGGTGGCTGTCTTAGCCATAGAAAAAAGATACTGTCAATCAGCCACGTAGTAGAGGTGCTCCAACAGCTGCCAGAAAGGATCCACCATATCATCGAATTTCTTTAGTACTTGAGGCAACAATAACTTGAACAGCAGTTCAAACGGTGATGTAATGGTTTTGCAAAATCGGGACTGCAGCGTGGATGTCAAACCAAACTCGGTTTTTCAACAGACGGTCTCTTTCAATCAGCCATCAATGAGACTGTGGGTTGTTGGCAGCTCCACATGGCCATAGAGATCGGCCACTAGTAATGCTGGTGGACATAGATTTAGGAGCAGCTTCATCCGGTGATAATCTGAAGTTTGAACCATAATTCAAGCCTTAGGATTCTGTGAAATCCGCCATACAAAGCGCGAGATCTTTGCCCGTTACCCCTGAACGCCTGTGATGCTCAATTTTGAACTCCGTGGTTGTCGCAGGTGGGTGGGGCCTCTCCATGACTGTCAGTCGAGACAAGACTTAAACCTGCGAGCTGGGTAATTGGCTGCCAATGTGGACATCGGCTGTTTTAACTTCACAACTCAGGCTCGGTGAAGATACGCTGCTCCTCGCCAAAATAACTCGCACTGATCTCTTGGCATGTATGATGGACACGATTTGTGATTTTTTTCTTCACCTTCTTATGCTGCAGTGTCTAGTAATTGCAGAGAAAGACAGGCTTCTTCTTTCTCCTCACTCGTTCTACATACAAGAATTTGCAAGAAATTTAGCCATTCTGCTGGCGTGTACTCCACCTGAAGAAGTGCTGCAAAAGCACCAGCTACAGATGCGCGAGCCGGATGCCAAGATACATTTCCAACATCCGGTACAACTAAGGCCTTTAGCAATGAATTATATATGTCCTGATTCAACTCCTCAGGAAGACAAACTGCAAGCTCTCCTAGCAACCGGTTGGCATGGGCAATAAGATAAGGTGAAGGTGAGGCCATTGAATACAGAGGCAACACTCGAGTTTGAAGTAAAAGTGACACATGCTCAGGACCTTGAACTTTAACAAACTCTTGAAGGCTTCCATATCCCAATAACACGCCATAGTAATTCAGGACAACGTCTGTGCTTGCAGAAGAACCATCAAGAGGAAAAATAAATTTCGATAAAAATGGTATCACCAATAACTCGCTAGCTGACACCTGGTCCTCTCTGCCTTACTTATTTTTCCACCTTTCTTCCGCTTTGTTATCTTCATGCTTATTATCGAAATCTTTCAACGTTTCATTTTTTAGCAGAAGAAGCCTGGACAATGTATAGTCAGAAATAAGACCCAAACTCTTACCTTCAGTCAAAACAGTCTCAGTTTTATCCATATGCAAGAATGGCACCTCTGATTCAAACTGCCGTAGGCTATTTGATAATTCTCGAGATGCACTGATAATTTCATCAACTTCTGATACAGATTGCATTTTTCCCTTGTAAAAGTTTTTTTTGAAAATTAAAAATTCTGGAGGATGTTGATTCAGGAGAATCACATGAAATGCAAACCAGGGTTTTTAAACCTTTAGAACCGGGAGCTGGACATATATAACACCCACCTACAGTTTGCGAGCTCTTGCAAGGATAGCTGCAAATGTACTTTATAAGCATTTCAATAGCCCTTCCTCTAATTGGCTTATGCTTCTGAGAAATAAACTGTAGTAGCAAGACCAAAAACCTTGAAAGGCATAACTCATTTACAGTGTCCACAAAAAGCTTTTGAACATCAAGTACAGCATAACCATAATCTTTAGCAGATTACTTTGTTATGCTTTCTAGGCAGTGGAATGACCGTATTTTTTGTTGAAGACAAATCAAAGAGGCCACTGATGGTCTTCTCTTGCTGCGCTTTGGATACCCCTGTCAAATCAGGAGGTAACAGATTGGATGAGCTCGAAGTAATGATTGGAGTCAAACTCCAGCCTGTTGATTAAGTTGTCATTGATGCCAACAGTACCTGGTCATTGATGCCAACAGTGAGTCTTGGAGCCGTTGTGAGTTATGTAAATGGTAGCGTCAAAGGAGACCTTTTGACTTTGCCCAAGCCCAAGTCTGAAGCCCTTGGAGGCCTTGGGACATTGCCAAAAGCCCTATAGAGTGTTCAAGTTCCTTGGTGAGAGGAAAAATGTTCAGTGGTCTTTTGTTACCTTAGGTATTCCTAATACTTAAAGACTTACATACTAAAAAAAGCTTTGGGGGAGAGTTTTAAATAATTTTATTATTTAAATAATAATAAATAAAATCCTAATAAAATATTTTTTTACTTAACTATAGGAAATGGTTCACTAAAAATAAAATATAAATCATTAAATTAAGGAAATTGTTCATTTTAATTAAATTTATTCCCTAATCTAAGGAAAGGGTTTTATTTTAAGTTTTCATATAAATATACCTAGCCTTCAAAAACAAAAGTGAAGTGTAGAAGATGATGGACGGAAATCTCGGCGATTGAGTGGAAGTAATTTATTTACGGCAAAGTTTGAACAGCGATTTTTGATGAAGGGAAATTACGGCAAGATGATAGCCTCTGCGAATTAAGTTTTTATAACGTGAATTAGCTGGGTGTGCGGATCTGAATGACAAACCACGAGATCTACAGAACAGGACATCGAATCAGTCAGTGCCATGGTGGTCTGCAAGTGCCGAAAGCAATTGTGATTTCAGGCAACTAAGCCTTACTGTTTCGTGCATAAAGTTCCAGTCTGTGGTGAATGCATATGCTTTCCAGAACATCGATTATGTGTGTGGTCATATTTATGATGGAGTGAGTGGACTGCGATTTTATTAACGGGCTGGTTAATCCACTGTGATTTTCGATGAGCTGTGGAAATTTCGGGTAATAAACAGCAGCAACCGCCGTGAAATTTCGGGTAATAAACAGCAGCAACCTCCTTCGAGTCCCGTGTGCCCCACCCGACTGCCAGCGTCCGTTTGCATCCCTGCACGTTGAGAGCCTCGCGGCTGTAATTCAAGATTTGTGCTGCTGAGGGTGCTGCCAGTTACTGAGTACACTCAGACTCAATATCAATTTCTACAGATTGGTGCTCATAAATCAATACAAATCCAACTTCCTTCCACACGACTACCACCACGGAGACGGAAATAAGGTTCGGTGGACTGTTTAAGTTGCATATGTGAGCTAAAGCGTGGGTTCAGAGGTATTTATCAGACATCATCATCACCACATGTTTCTACTTTTTTTTGTTTTGATTGATGCTACAGCCAACGTTTCCAGGTATGTAACTAGTTTGTTTTGATTTATATTCAGCCCTAGAAAGTCAGTATTTAAGTCTGCTATTTGGAATTGACAGTCATCCTTTAAATTTGATATGCTTGAGTTAGAACCTTGATGTCACCTTGTTATTTTGCTACAACTCTATGAATGTGTCCTGTCATGTTTGCCACATGAAAATACACCCTGAAAACCTTTAAATAAGACTTAACAAGTTCAGAAAATACAATCTTCTACAACAGTCAGCTTTCTTTGGGTTGTTGAAGTCCCAAGCCAGACTTGTGTCCTTGGAAGCTACAGCAGTATTAGAGTAAGGTGTCAACCAAAATAGTAACCACCCCACAGTTACCAGT
>LPNX010198136.1:228933-241962 GCA_001517045.1 Pseudotsuga menziesii | reverse complement strand
AAAAATCTTGTGTACTGTGCATCTTGTTATTTTCATGATTGTTGATGATATGCTGCTATGATTGTGATTAGCAACTTGCTCTTGATCAGATAATTTTTTATTATTATTATTGGCAAATACTGATTCACCCCCCTCTCAGTATTTCAACACAGCCTAAGGTAGGCGTGAGTGGGGATGTGTCCTCCACCTTGGCAAGATGCCCCCCCACTCTCTCTTGTAAAAATCTCCCTCAACCAACACATCCTCTCCTCACGCGAATGTACGGCAGCCTGGCGTCACCATAATTATTTGAAGTAAATCGTGGGAGATCAAGTCTAAGCCAACTCGTGATTTGAAGGGAGCCAAGCCATGAGGTGGCCCGTCATACTCATCCTTCACGCGAGTGTACGGCTACGAGAGGAGGCTGACGTCACCCATAAACATGAGCTTCCAATATTACACAAAAATCACGTCTTGATTTTAGGAAGAGACCGCCACGATTTCAATGTTAACTCCACGCTAATGGAACAACACCACATCACTATCCTCCCTGTGTGGGCCATAAGACGTGAGTTGGAGTGGGAAAATACTTGGTTTAAATCATAACTATATCTTATGTTGACGTCACCCTCGCCATTAAACAATTCACATGCACTGGAATTATATGCCATGGTTATATATTTGCCATTTTATAACTGTGGATGGGTCCACATGCTCCCAATCACGCTAGTGTGAGTCTTTACGCTAGGCCAATGTCACACTCTACTTCAAACAAATCGTGACCATAACAAGGAATAATCTGTTTGAACCATGGCTTAATATAATAGTGCTTGAGTGATGTGTCATATAGTATCCACTTCATGCTAGCACCCTCATGCTTATGAGCTAGCGTGAGCCACCCACTGAATTAATTCAGCTTCACCTTTTTTATCCAAAGTTTTAACTCAAACTATGTGGAAAAGGGTTGCATGACTATTTGGACCACATGCCAAGTCATCCCCACCAATTAAATATTCAATTTTGACTTTGAATTTGACTTTTTAATGTTTGGACTTTAGTGCATTTTGTCCAAACTTAGAATTTAAATGCTACTCTATTGCTCAGTTAGCCAAATGATGTCTTTCGGGATGCTTCAGCCGACCGAAACATAGTGAAAGTGGCCTTTGGGGTAAAGATGTTGCTCCGGGCTTGAAAATGAGCCCAACGATGCTGAAAAGGGACTCTGGATCACACATTGTTTGCATTTTGAATTTTTCCATTTAAACCATTAAAAAATGGCTTAAAAAACGGAAAAAAAATATTTTTCCCGGAATCCAACGAAACTATAGGGGGACCTAGTACATGTTCATACGACTCAATCGAAATGCCTAGCATGTTGAAAAACATTGACACAAAGGCTCTAATAACCTCCCAAGGCTGAAACACCAAGACAACTACCCCAGCTTTGGAGGTGTGAGTGAAAAACTCAGAAATGATTAGTCGTTTGTTCAACAACCAATAATAACCAAGGGAAAAAACACTCTGGGCTAGTCGGCTTGATGCTCAAGTCCGGGAAGCCGAGCCTTTTATAAAAAATTAAATGCTAGGGCATTTTTTACAATTTCCCCAAGGGGGTATGAACATGTATTTACAAAAACCTTCAAACAGACTTCCAGAAAAAGGCTGGCGGACTTCTGAACTCTGATCATGAACAAGTGTACTGGTTCAAAACTCTGGCGGCTCACCGAAAAATCCACTAAGTGCAAAATTAGTGGATAACGGTGTGAAGCGTAGGTTATCTTAGCTGGAGATAGAGAGGATCTTGTTTGATCTTTCTCATTTTGACATTTCTTTTGTTTACAGATAAAGTCCTTCGGTGCCCCACAGTCAAAGCCTCAAGGATCATCTTGTTCTCTAAACTTCCCCTCTCTCCTTCTCAAATTTGTGTAAAAAATTATTTTTGTCCTTTATTCGAAAAGCGGTTGTAGATCTAAGGTTTTAAGTTCATTCTCACACATAGATCGTAATTACTTTTCATGATTGGATCTAGCTAAAGTTGAAAAAGAATAATTTTCTAGTATAGATCTACATTACCGAGTTCTTCTTGCTTCAAGTCATCTGCATTTACAAAATTTAAAGTCTTGATTAGTAAGATTGACTGCCAAGTTTAAGTTTCAGATCTAGCATTTAAGTGCTCTAATTTGTATGTTCTCCTTACGAAACAAACAAAGACCCTGAAAAAATAGCTTTCTAGCTCATTTTTTCAGTTGCTTCTACTTATTTCATTTCAGCTTTTTACTTAGAATTTTTTCGGCATACTTTGGTAGTTTTCCCAAAGCACTCTTAAAGTGTTTTTGGGCATATGCTATTAATGTTTGTTGGCTTTTTTTTGCATGTTTATGATAAAAGAGGAGGAAACTTTGGCGAATTTTCGCAAAATCAAGCAAAAAGAAGACCATCGGAGCTCCCTCTTGCATTAAAATAATTTTTCCAATAAGTTGTAAGCCTTTGGACCCCAATTTGAGGACCGAAGTGCACTTTCTTTCGCCTCATTGTAAAAGCAAAATAAAGTTTGAGTAGGCTCATTAGAGCCCGGTCCCCATCCCCCCTGGGGGGATTTGTGTCGGTGTCATTTTTTTGTCTTCTTTATATGTTGTTAGCGTAGTTGTTTTTCTTTATCAATTTCATGTTTTATTTAAGTTTTTGCAAGAGTAATTTGAATACTTACCCACTGCGCTATACCGAAGTACCATAAGGGAAAAGATTTGAGCAGTGTAGTAATTAAAAAAGCTTCAATTTTGTTTGCACTGCTGAGTTTAAATCAATCCTACCGTTGCTTTCCCGAGTACCCGAAAGGTGAAAGAGACTCTTCAGTCATCATCTAAGCAACTCATTATTACATCTCAAATAAAATAAACCAAGACTCTTTTCCTGTATGCTCTAAACCGCTGCAGCTTGTCTGATTAGTTGGTTGTATCAGAAAGGGATACAAGTTACTAGATTTAAGAGGAAAATCCACACAAGTAATTTTCTCGAGAACTCGGGAGGTTGCAAAGGGTAATCACTACAGAGTCAGGGGGCTACTTCAAGCAGGTTCATCCTCGCCCCGTTGGACACTTGGTATTACTGCTTTAGCACTCAGTTCGAAGGGACTTGACTTGTTGGGCCAAGCCCACAATTTACCCATTCCTTAATCAATTCACTTAATAATCTAAAATTTACCAACCGAGACAGTGCAATACTTTCACTGAGACTACACTAGCAACCCACATTTGCAAGCACTCTCTTCATTTCAGCACTGGTCTATTCTTTTCTTTTTGGCATAAGTTAATCTCACAATGTGTCATTGAATATTGTGTATCTAATTTGAGTTAAAGTGTTGCTAAGGTTAATCTTGTTGGTAGTGATTGGTAATCTTTAATTTCATCCATTTTATATTAAAACTCCTAGAATTAATTACTCCTTTCGTAGACTAAAAACCCTAGATTTTACTTTTTATTAGGGTCCACCCCCCCTTGGCTTCGCTAGGAGTTGGCCTAGACGGAGGAGCTGAGTATCAGGTGATAGCACTTGGCTCGAGCTTGCCCCCAAAGTCGTACCCAGTGGCTTGAAGATTTTTGCCATGTTACTCGAGGTGCGAATTAGGCGGAAACAAAGGGAAAAGAGGGAAAAGACTTATATTCATTTTTTCTTTCAAACGAGAAAGTGAGCGTGAGAGAGCATTAATAGCGGGAAGAACAGTAGCAAGAGAAGGCAGCTTTAATTAGTCCATACCGTACGGATTTGACAGGGCCGCACTGTACGAATTTATTGCAGGCCGTACAACAGTACCTTGGCACAAATTTCGAGGAGTTTATTTCAGTAGAAAAGGGGCCGTACAGGCTGTACGGACTGTACAACAAACTGGGCAAGTTTTTCTGTGAGCCGTACAGTCATTAATTGCTGATTTGTACAATGGGTTTTGCTGTGGAGTTTTGGCACGAAATTCAAGGAGATTTACTGATGCGTTTTTATCTTGGACTTTGGCACATTTACCAAGGGAGATAAGTAAATGTTGTTGTCTGAAATTACATTTTTGAGCTTGTAAATTTTGCTGTTGATTGAGAAAAATAAAGAAGCTGCTCTCTGAAAGGTTTTCCCCCACCCTGGGGGTTTTGCCTTGGTCATTAGACCTAAAATAATTTGTGTCTTGTGTGTTGAATGAGCTGTGAATTTCTGAGTTTTACTTTTCAGCAGTAGTAGAATAACTCAAGTGTTTTAATTCCAGAAAAGTCATTTCCATAATTTTATGCTTTTACTGTTTTGATAAAATGCATGTGGGTTGGGCATTTAACTATATGGGAGTGACAAGGAGAAAATGAAACCGGGTCTGGGTTTAGAAAACTCTACATGGAGACTGTTGCCCACCTATTTCGACTAGGTGGCAACCTCATGTACATTGGAGATGCACATTCTTGTTTAGTTGTTCCATGGAAAAATCCTTGTGATTTTTCACCTTGCAGAGCAATTCGCCCCTTTGTACCGAAATATTCGCTTCCCTACGTGGGATAATTATTGTAATTTTATGTTCTAAGTATGGATCATATGATATGGATGCCATGTCATGGACTTTATTATTAGGGAAGTCCCCTCATCGAGTGTTTTTCCCCTTCCAATAAATTTTGTTTTTTAACGATTTTTATTGGTTGGGTTTTCACTCAAAAAATCCTCCAAAGTGGTGATGGGCGTTCTAGTAATCGAATCCATGGGATGGATAATGGTTCAAAGTGTTATTCATGATCATACTAGACATATCCTAGAGTCTTGCGGAATTTTGTTGAGTCTAGTCAGTCTTTTTTTAATTTTTTAACCTCACCGTCAGGGGTTAATTAATTAAAGTTTTGATGTAATAAGGTCGTCACTTGGTCTTTGGAATTTTGTAATAGGGGTATGAGTGCAAAAAAGAAATGCCATAT
Source organism: Pseudotsuga menziesii (assembly GCA_001517045.1). NCBI lineage: Eukaryota > Viridiplantae > Streptophyta > Pinopsida > Pinales > Pinaceae > Pseudotsuga > Pseudotsuga menziesii. Next base: position 237,049 of record LPNX010198136.1, on the reverse strand, counting down.
CAACCCCTAAGCCACAGGATCAAGTCCCATGTCATTCAGACACGTGGTTAGGATTTTAGCCCACTTTTGGTCCCACTCAGGCAAAAACCAGGATTAATTAATTTAATTGCCCAGAGTGAAAAATGCAAAATCCTTATTTTTGGGCCAAAAGTCAAAGTTAGGGGTTCTAATTTTTCCTAAAGTTCATTCCTATTAAGGTTAAGGAGAAATAAACCCAAATGGAGCCCACTCAAAGTGATAAAATGAATTATTTAAAAGAGGGGACGTTTTTTGCCTTATGTGGGTTTTTTCCATCTTAACATGGAGCCCCTCCCCCTCTTGGAAGCTTCCAAAAGGCCCCCTCTTGGATGGGTGACACTTGGCCATCATCCAAGGGCCTTCTCTTTAGGTTTTTAGCTATAAATAAGAGGCTTCTCCTCTCATTTTAGAAAAAAGGTTCTTGGTAGCATGGTTATGCTGCAAAAATCTTTGCTTCTCTTCTCTTCTCTCTTTATTCAAGCATTTTGCTCAAGCCATTCTTGGCTCATCTTTGTATTGAATCTTGCCCTAGTTGGGCCTACAATAGAAGAAATTCTTTGGAGGAAATCTCTTCTATGGTGTGTTGGCTTTCCCTCTTCAAGCATTGAGGTATTGTTGTTCCATTTGTGAGTATTTACTTTCATTTTGTTAAGCATAGATGCCCTTTGCAAAGGTCTTTGCAAAGGGATTGAATGGTAAATGGTTATTTGCTTTTCATTGTGAGTAGATTAACTTAACTACAAAGGTTTTTGTAGATCTATTTATTTTGCTCATCTCCTTGCTTGCATTGTGTAGTCTTGCTCACCCATTTCTTGCAGATCCAAAGGCTTGAAGGAGGGCCTCCAAAGCCAAGCTCCTAATCTCTTTGTGTTTGTCAATCTACTTCTTTTACTGTTTACATTTTTGCTCATAGAGTTACGGGTCTAATAAAACTTGGTTTTATTCATTGCTCAATGAATAAACCCTTGTTTTAGGGCCTTGACTCATTATATATTAGTATAGTAGCTTAAATATATTGTTTTTACATCATTCAGGTGGCTAGAAATTGCATTTTCAGCCCTCTAAACTTTCTGTTTTCAATCATTTTCAAATATGAAATTTTCTGTAAATATTTGTATTTTTTACTAAATTTAATAACATTGTTTTTTCTGAGTTTACCGTAAATTCCAGCAAGCTTTTGCTAAAACTTTTGCTAAAGCTTGCTGGTTTTTGACAGGGTTTAACAGGTATTAAGGGGAGGTGCTGCCAAAAAATTATCAAAAAACACCCCTCTTGTGCCCGCTTCAAAGAGGGTCCATTTCTAACCTTTCTCTCTCGTTTTTCATAGTGTTTTGAGGCTTGAAAACTCTATTTTCTGTAGGTGTTTAGTTGCTGGTTTTTATTTTATTGTAAATCATAACATAGCATAACATAACGTAACAATCTAATCTAGGTTAGTTTTTACTTTTCAAGTTTACCCACCTTCCCTTTGGGGATTGTTGTGAGGTTAGAGTAGTACTTGCTTATTGGCTTGCTTTACTTTCTCAAAGTTTTATCTATTTCAAGCATAAGCATTTGTTTTAATTGTATAATAGTAATCATACAACTCAAGTATTTCGGTGTATCCTCTGCCCTCCGTTATCTCCCTTCGGGGAACTAAGACCAAAGGGTATGAAAAGCAGAAGGATTTGGGGGCTGAGTTTAACTAGATAACTTACTTTCTGCTACACATCTTTCACACATTTACTTTTTTCAGTTTGGGGTTCAAGTACCAGCATATCCCATAAGGGATACCGCTTGGTTGACCCTGTTGATCATTCTAAAATAAACCTTGCATGCTCAATAGTAACAAGATCTAAAAGTAACCCTCTAAAATAAACCAACAATTTCTTTGGCCCCTGATCCTCTACTCGGTTATCACTCTGCGGAGTACTCACGAGATACGACAGGGAGTGGAAGAGGTTTTAGTAATAGGCATCCACCATAATATTGTTTGAACCATTTAAAAACCGGTGACCGTTGGAAGCTATGGGGGGCGAGAGACCGAGGGGGGTCTCACGGCGTTCGCGTCCCACCTGATGAGCGCTTCGGCACTCGGGGTTTGATCTACGAGCTACAGGTGGACTGGTTTCCACTGTTTTGAGCACAACAACACTCCATCTTTGGTTTAAGAGGATATGTGGTTGGGGTAGACACATCCCTTGGTTCCAAGACATTAATTGAATATTTAAGGCACCCCTTAAAATCTACCCTTAAAATCTATTAAAATCAACCAAGAGACATTGCAAAACGTTTCACCAACAGGATACTCCAGCAGGGATTGTTTCACTCCAGCATTTCACTTTGATTTCAAGTATTTATTTCCAGCTCTTGCAATCTCATGTGTTGAATGTTTAAGTAATTGTAAATCTTGCATATCTGAATATCTCATCTTGGCATTTACAATGTGGTTTGTATTAAGGCATTAAGTGAATATCTTGTGGTGTGGTGTATACATTTCCCTTTGTTTTATACATGTATATTGTATATCTTTCTTTAGCAATTGTATATCTTTTGTAAGTGATTATAATCTTGTGGATCTTGCTTAGATAACTGTGGCTAATCTTAGCTTGTAATATATCGACTCCATTCTTTATCTAAGGCACTGGTCTAATAATTTAATAAACCTTAATAATTAATCCCTTTAACTAATTTGTTAATAAATCTAGGAACTTAGCATTCCTTAGGGACTACCCCCCTTGGCCCTGTTGGGATTAAGCCTAAATGGAGGAGTTGTGGACTGTGGTGACGGTGGTCCCCAACTCTCACTTGCCCCCAAGGACGCACACAGTGGTTGGAGACTTTCCATGTTCTAAAGTGCGTATTAGGCGGCAACAGAGACATATGATGACCACTTCAAGGTATATTCCTTTTATGGTAGAAGTGTCTAAATAGACATAGGTTTTTCATTATATTCTTGTAGGTTACGTCCATTCTTGGAGCTTTGCATCAGAACTTGAATCAGAGCGAACCTTTGATACAAATGTAATAAGCATATAGTGCTTATACACAGTAGAGACAATGATCTATAAAATATAATGATGTATTGAATAATTGATTGATATGATAAGATGATTAGAATGAAGATAGCCATGACTATAAATATACTCTAAGGGGTATCTCTATGAAGAGTTGTGCCTCTTCATTAGTAGACTCTTTCAGTCTTTACCTTTTATTATTATAATGGTTATTATTCTTATTTTTCTTTTATTAATATTATTCCTACAAACTAATTGGATGTTATCTCTGCAGCATTTTTGCATAGAAAAACTTAGCTCTCCAGCACTAGTGTAAAACCAGTAAAGTCTCAACATATAGGAAGTTGTAAGAGTGAAGCTGCAACTACAAGAACACTGGCATATTTAATGTCAAGTTTGCTTGTATTTTCTCCAAGGTGTAAAACACACAGCAGAATGTTTTTCATCAAGCATAAGATGAATTTGCATCCTGTGTATGTTTTCATGAATGTCCAATTTTAATTTGAAAACATTAAAATGCATTGTCGGTGCTTTGTGAGTGAGGAAGAATCCGAAAATAGTTCAGTCAATGCCTTGTCAGAATGTTTCCAAAGACTTTTCAAGTAAATCTCCTAGTGTCTATTCTACAAAGTATTCCTGGCTTCAGCAATTAATGAGTTGGGCAGCACTCCATGTCCCTTTTATCACGTAGTTTGATCACTTATAGATCTTGTTGCAACTTCTATACCAATTCTTTTCTCTTGCAAGGTTGAACCAATGTGAATTCTTGTGTTTGCCAGGCTCCTTAGAAAATGTTCTTTTTCATGCAGAAGATTGAAATAGTTTTAGTTTTGGAAAGATCCTTCAAAAATCTTGTCCTATTATAATTTTCAAAACCTTATCCTATTGTAGCATCCAAATATTTTGTAATGCATAAGCAAGGAGCAATTTGAAAGTAGTTCTCTTAGTACTGCGTTAGGATGACTGCAAAGTTTTTTTTAACAAATTTCTTTGAAGTACTTCAATCAAGTCCATATGTTAAGAGTGTTATCCACTAATTTTGCACTTAGTTGGATTAGCTGAGGAGCCGCCATTTGACAAACATGATAAATGTTTGTTTTCAGTGTATCAGATGATTTGCCTTTGTGCCTAGTCAGTTTTGGGCCTTGGCTAGTCAGTTTTTGTTTTGAATAATTATGACCATGGCCTCGCGGGGTTTGTAATGAAATGTGCTAGTAGGGTGTTTTGAGTGGCTCGGTCTCCTAAGACGTAGAATTTCAACTAAGGTATTCCAGGGAGTTTTTTGCCCTTGACAATTATGTTTTGCCTATAGCCGAGTATAATTGACGAGGTTTTCTCTCGCTTCCTCCAAAGCTGGAATGCCCGATTTTGAATTCTGGGCCTTGGGGGGTTATTAGAGCCCAACTGAGTATGTATAAACCTACTAGACATTATTAGAATAGACTATGGTCATGTCCTAAGTCACTAGGACCCTGAGAAAAATTTTATCGGACGCGTCAAATTTTTAATTTTTCCCAAGTTTTTAATTAAATTTTTCCATAATTTAAATGGAATAATTCAATTTGTAATAAGTTAGCCATCTGGGGTCCGTTTTTAGTGATTGAAGGCTCTAACCTTAAGCCAAAAATCATTTATGATCAGCCAACCATCTAGCTCCAAGTTTCAGATCATTATTTAGCCACATAACTCATAATTTCTCAAAAAAGTCAGTTTTGGGGAAATTATTGATTAATTAATAAGAATGATTATTTTGGAGAAAATCCAAATCTCTCCAAATTAATCCGAATTCAGCGAAATGAAATGCAGAATGACATGGCATCGGACATTAATGATGATTGGAGTTAACAAAACTTGGCTTTAGTCAGCACTCAGTGAGCATTGAGTGCTCATCCACTTGGCCAATTTGCCTCCTTTAGTGATGACCACGCTTGGGTGAGTTGGAGCTTGCTCATTGGCTTGGTGTTTTGATTGAGGTTGAACTGAGACATGTGGTGTTGAGTGCTAGGTATGGGCTCCTATGGGCTCCTCCTTACCTAGCTCTAGGCTCTTCCTTACCTTCACGCCTACTCTTCCTTGCCTCACGTGTGCTCTCTCTCCTCCTTCGCGCCCTAGGTCTGGATCTTCACGTTTTTGATGATGGAGGGCTCATATAACATGGAGATGTTTTGGTTAGGCTTGGAGTGGGGGCGCCTTGCCTAGGTGGAGGCCTCCCCTCACTCTTAGCTCTTCATCTTAGGTTTTGGCTCATTCACATGGCTAGATTGCTTAGGTTTGCGCCCTCCCTGCGTGGTGTGGTGTTAGGGTTTTGGGTCTTCTTTCATTATATAAATAGAGGCTCCTTTAGCTCTATTCAAATGGAACTTTTGTGTTGGAGTTACTCTGCAAAAATTGTATTAAGCTTTGCTTACATTTGATTAATAAGAATTTCGACTTTGGAGGTCCATGAGCTCTTTACATGTGGTGAATGTTTCATGGTTGAGGTGATACTGCTTCTAACCCATTACTTTTTTACTTGAATGAGATCAGTTTATTTGTTAAGCTCAAGAGGGCCATTGTTGGCATGGTAGAGTAATTGTTTGTAGTTTCAAATCAATTTTTTATGCAAAGTAGGTTATAATCTTGATGAATATGAGTAGTTAGTTATACGTAATATTGATCTTGGTTGAACTATCTTAGCATACTTTTCATGTGATATGATCTCACTTGTATTTGAGTTTTGGTATTAGTAGGGTTCACAGGTTGAAGAAGGGTGCGAGTTCAGCTACATCTAGCCCAAGCTTCAAGCAACCGGTTGTTTAACACTTTGTGATTGCAGGGCCTACAAGGATTGTGTTCTTCTCATACGAAAGAAAGTCGGAGTCTTCTTCCATCTCTTATGTTCCATCCACAAGAAACCTCCTTCTCTACCCTTCTTTTTTTTATTTTTTGCATTGCTCAAGAATAGATCCAAGCTTTCAATACTCATATTTAGATCTATCTTTTAGGGCTTTGTTAGATCTAGTATCTTGCATTAGATTTAGGGAAAAATTTGTTCTTTGCAAGTAAATTTCAATTTTTTTTCTAAAAACAAAATTTTTTCCAATTTTTTTTTCTGTTTGCATGTCTTTCCTATCATCTTTTAGTAATATATGCTTGCTGATTTTTTACTTTTGTTATAGGTACAGCAGAAATGTTGGCGAAATTTTGAAGACTCAAGCTTAAAAAGACCCATAAATCCCCTCTTCTTCTCTCCCCTTTCTACAGCTTGATCCAAAAGCCTTCCAAGAATAAGGAAAGAAGCAAAAAATGCATCAAAGGAAAGCATTGTAAAAAGATTAATAAAAGAGCAAGTGGGATTACGGCTCCCACACCCCTCTTCCCCCATTTGGGGGAAGCTTGTATCGTCTCCTTATTTTCATGTTTTGTTTAATAATTTGCTAAAAGTAGAATAGGATAGAATAGTTTCAAATAGTTAGAATTTTTGCTTTTCATTGAAGTTAGATAGTTTATTTTTGAAAGTTCATCTTTCGTAAAGTAGAAAAGATAAAAAGTTTCCTTTTTTATTGTTTAGTTAGTTCAAGGTTTTATTTACTTTTTTTGATATAATATTGCAAAACCCTAAAAATTACCAAAATCTCTTGAATCTCACCATAAGGTGGATCAAGAGTGCTCTCTATCGGAGAGTTGCTTTTGTTATCTTTGTTTTGTTTACTTACCCCCATGCTCTCTTGATTAGGGCCTAAAAAACGTGAAAGAGATTCATGGGTAGATTAATTCTTTAATTTTTTCTTGGATTAATCAATTAATTGTTAAAGTCTCTTGAACTTGCCATAACCCAAGTCAAGAGCCCTCTCTATCGGAGAGTATAGTTAGATTTGCATTTTCCTTGCATTAGGCATATAGAATAGCTAAGTCTTTTGAACCTTTGTCATAAGACAAGGTCAAGAGCGCTCTCTGTCGGAGAGTTTTAATTAATTTACTTAATAAAATTTGCAACTCACATTCCCCTAATTAATTTACTTCGTTGATTATCCTTCACCTAGTATGCTCTACCGACTTTCGGGTTGGGCTCGTACTCAGAATGGTGAACAGACTTGCTAAGTTCGCAAAGAAAAACTTAATAAAATTTTTACCCATAACCAACGCACCGACGTTGTAGAAAATTTCCTAAAGTTTCTCTTACTAAAGGCGTCGGAGATACCTGCTGTCTAAGATTCTCAGCTAGCTGGTCAATCTTCGCGATATCAGCCTGGGATACTAGGCAGGCTGTCATGTCTCCAACGGATTAACTTGGAACATTTTCTCGGCTATTGAAAAACCTTTCGCTAAAATCATAAGCAAGATCATCTAAAATTGTTAAAATTAACCAAGATTAAGCGCAATAAACATTTACTGGCATCGTTTTGAGATTCACATCGTCTTTACGCTCGAAGTATATCTGATAAGTCGACTCCATAGGCACCGGTTCTTTATTTTACGCACTGTGATAATCTGGGCCATTTGTCCATTGGATTTTTTTGATTAAAAGTTTAGATATGTGAATGCTTTATCATCTCGTGATTTCTCAAATTGTTGTCTATCTTTTAATTCTTGTTATAGCAACGTGGATTGCTTTATCTTGTGTTTAAGAATTCATAATAAACAAACATATTTCCATAATAAACTCCTAAACAACACCCATCCGCATCCGCAACCATTAAAAACACTTTAACAACTTAAGAGCCATAGAAACTCTTTTGTAGGGACTAGCCTCCTTGGCTTCATTAGGAGTTAGCCTAAACGGAGGAGCCAGGAGTAGGTGACAGTACCTAGTTCTGTGCTTGCCCCCAAGGTCACACCTCTCCCACTTTCTCAAGTGAGGAGACAGCTTTCGGAAAGTTTCTGCTGCTGGTGTGCAGTCGGCGGACAACAAAGAGTTCTTTGACTTTCCATCTTATCCTGTCAGATTTTCCATTTGTGTCTCTTATCTTGCATGCTCAATTTTTAATTCATCAAATACTTAGTTAGTACTTTATGTGCAAGAGCAATCCCTGTTATATAAAAAATATATAACATAATACAATATATATATATATATATATATAATAATCATAATAACAACAACAACAGACAATAATAATAAT
>LPNX010198136.1:196760-228754 GCA_001517045.1 Pseudotsuga menziesii | reverse complement strand
CATTCAGGTTGTAATATCATCATATCTTATCTCATATTTTATAATTTTTATTCATGGATTATTTATCCTTTCTGAAGTGGAAGTTTGAGTGAAACGAGTTTTACTGTTTCAGTGGTATCAGAGCACCTTCTTGGGCTTGATTTCGGTACTTTGGCCATATCTTGGCTTTTAGCCGTCATCTCAGATTTTTTGAATCATTGGGCCTTTGACCTTATAAAAACAAAAAAAGGAAGAAAGAACAGAAACCAACACATGGTTTTCTTAAAACCACACATGGTTTAACCCAACATATTACACCGAAATAACATAAAGAAGGAGAAGTAAATAAAGAAGGGAAAAAAAGAGATATAGAAGTGTGTTTATAATAAAAGAGAAAGGGATTATTCATATATTATGAGAGAAGAATAGATTTTAATAAGTAGTTTACTACTTTATTAGTGAAGGTGTAATTTAGTTAAAAGTGGGAAACTAATTACTTTTTTATATTAGAAAGTTTTATAGTAGAACTTTTTCATTAAGTGAGATTTGTTGTCCGTGGATTGCACATCAGCAGCAGAAATCTTCCGAAAGCTATCTCCTCACTTGAGAAAGTGGGAGAGGTGTGACCTTGGGGGCAAGCACAGAGCCAGGTACTGTCACCTACTCCTAGCTCCTCCGTTTAGGCTAACTCCTAACAAAGCAAAGGGGTGTGGTCCCTAACAAAGAGTTTTCTATGGCTCAATGTGTTTAAGTTAAGTTTTAATGTTCGAATGATGCAAATGGGTGTTGCTTAGGAGTTATTATGATGAAAGATGATTACAAGAATTTGAACACAAGACAAAGCAATCCACGTTGCTGTACTGGATTAAAAGATAAACAATATATCAAGACCTTGTAAATAAAGATGCATTCACAGATAAAGATTTTTTATAAGCCAAGGACAAATGATCCAGATTAATAATCATGCATAAAATAATAGACCAATGCCTTAGGGAGTCAAAGTTCTGCAATGCTTAAAGAAATAACAACAAGTTTTGAAATAAAGCTAGTGAATGTTATGCGAGTGCTCTTGGTACGTTTTAAATATTTTAGTGGTCTTGTTTATTATGGCTTTGAAACGAAGAAGGTATCAGACACCAACCGAGAAAGTGTTTAGAGTCATCTCGTTCTAGGCATGTCGGCCCGTCCAGTATCTCGGGCTGGTGTCTTGAAGGATTGACCAGCTAGCCGTGACTTTGAGACAACGGGGAGTTTCGGCACCCTTACTGAGAATAGACTTGAAACTTTTTACAACGCTGGTGCGTTGGTTAAGGGGTAAAATTTTATTGGTGTTGTTATTGCAGTCTTAGCAAGTCTGTTCACCGTTCTGAGTACGAGCCCAACTATGAAGTCGGCAGAGCATACTAGGTGAGGGATATCAACGAAGTAAATGAAAATTTTTATTAAAGAAATTAATTAAAACCCTTCGACAGAGAGCGCTCTTGACTTTGTCTTATGACAAAAGTTCAAGAGTCTTGTCTATCTATATGCCTAAGTGCAAGGATGATGCAAAATTTACTATGCTCTCCGATAGAGAGTGCTTTTGACTTGGATTCCGACAAGTTCAAGAGACTTTAGAGATGAATTAAAGTTTAAAAAACAAAATACATAGAAAAACTGAAAAATTAGACAAACTCTTCGATAGAGAGCACTCTTGATCCACCTTACAGTGAGATTCAAGAAATTTTGGTTCTTTTTAAGTTTTGCAATATCATATCAAATGACAATAAACGAAATTTAAACTAAGTAATGAAAAATATGAAATTTTTTTTTCAACTTTATGAAAGCAAACTTTTAAGAAATGAAACTACTCTTTCCTATTCTACTTTAGCAAATTATTAAGCAAAACATGAAAATACAAGAGACGATACAAGCTTCCCCCAAATGGGGGAAGAAGGGTGTGGGAGCCTTTATCCCACTTGCTCTTTATTATTTTTTACAAAGCTCTTTGGAGTTGGGAATCCTTTTGTGATTGAGAAGGTCTTCAATGCAACCTGGAGAAAGGTGATGAAGAAGGGGGAAAGGGAAATGCTTTTTGGAGCTTGAAACATCAATTTTTTGCTAGCATTTCCGCTTAACCTGTCATGAAAAGTGAAAAACCAGTGAGCTATTTTCCTGTAAAATAGTGGATTAGACAATAAAATACACTAAAATTTTACAATTAGTACTTGTGCAAAGATAGTACTTTTATGCTACTTCAAGTACTAAAACTAAGCAAAGCTAGATCTAAACTTTCATGAGATAAATTTTTTAGCAAATGAAGCTCTTAGATCTATATAACAAAAGATAGAAAAAATGATATTTAACACTTAGATCTACTTGTTATGAAACAAAACCAAAGTAACTGGAAAGTAAGAATTTTCTTTTTTTAAGTGTGAGGATGGATAAGAAAACTTCAAAGCCCAAGCTTGAGTAAATTTGAGCGTGGAGGGAACCTGTGGGACAAGAAAAATTAGAAAAATATAATTGAAGAGAGATGAGATGCAACTGAGCTCTGATCTCTACTTCACGTCAAGTGATCTGCAAAAGTAAAATACCATTCAAGCAAGTGATTATATCTAGTATATATAAACCAAACAAGAACCGGAAAGCATGAGTACAACTGAATACAATATGCAATTCCTAGATCGTGTATAGCTAGCTACACATAAGCAAGCAAGTTGAAACTTCAAATGCCTATTCTATGGATTAGATTATAACCTTCTAAGCTAGATAACACATCATGCATGAATAAGAAAATAACTACACAGATATCACCTTGATTTAAAGCCAAATATTCACCATGAAAGTTCTTGCACCTTCAAATTGTCCTCCAAAGAATCAACTTTATTCATAACACAGATAAGAAATTACAATCATATAGGCAGAGGTTCTCTGCAAATTCATCCACCCTCATAGAGCTGAAAGAGCCTCTATTTATACAAAGAGAGAAGGCTAAAACCCTAAAACAAAACCCCCATAATCTAGCTCACTCGGCGCATAACAGAGAGCCCAGACCTAAGATAACGTTGGTATGAGTGAGGGGTGGCCTCCACCTAGGCAAGGCGCCCCCACTCGCAACCCTAAACAATGAAATCCAACCATTGAAAAGCCCACACGTGTGAGGGCAGAACCATCAAGGAGAGAGGGGCGTGAGCACTGGATGGAGGCGTGAGGGTTGAAGGATGAGTTGTATGGTAATGATAGGTTCCAAAACCCTTAGGGTTTGCACCAAACACTCATTTCAATTATTAGCCTGCTTCATAATTATCACCAGACCAATCATAGCCCTCCAAATCGTCCAATTCGTGAGTTTAGCTGGAGATGACAAGTCTGCTAACTGAATGTATCTTTAATGCTCTCCGATTGTTGATTGTAGTGAATTTGTGCCGAGTTGAATCATCATAAATGCCCATTGCCATGTCATTTAGCCTTTTATTTTATTCAATTTGGTTAATTTTGGAGAGTTTTTGATTTTCTTCAAAATATTCATTTTTAATATTTTAATTAATAATTTCTCCGTAAATGACTTTTTTGAGAAATTATTAATTATGAGGCTGAATGAACTTTTGAAACTTGGAGATAGCTGGTTGGCTAATCATGAATGATTTTTGGCTTAAGGTTAGAGCCTTCAATCACTGAATTCGGGTTCCGGATGACTGACATATTACAAATTGAAAATTTTCCATTTAAACTATGGAAAAATTTAATTAAAAACTTAGGAAAAATTAAAAAATTAAAAAAATTAAAAATTAAAAATCCAACGCGTCCGGTAAATTTTTTTCGGAATTTTTTCTGAGAGTCCTAGTGACTTAGGACATGACCACAGTCTATTCTAATAATGTCTAGTAGGTTTATACATACTCAGTTGGGCTCTAATAACCCCCGAAGGCCTAGAATTCAAAATCGGGCATTCCAGCTTTGGAGGAAGCGAGAGAAAACCTCGTCGATTATACTCGGCTATAGGCAAAGCATAATTGTCAAGGGCAAAAAACTCCCTGGAATACCTTAGTTGAAATTCTACGTCTTAGGAGACTGAACCACTCAAAAACACCCTACTAGCACATTTTATTATAAACCCCGCGAGGCCATGGTCATAATTACTTAAAACAAAAACTGACTAGCCAAAACTGGCTCGGCACAAAGGCGGATCATTTGATACACTGGAACACAAACATTTATCATGTTTGTCAAATGGCGGCTCCTCAGCTAATCCAACTATGGTACAAATAAGTGGATAACAAGATTAAAAGGTGTTATTTATATAAACGTGAAGGGTATAAAGCAAGATTTGAACCCTGGTGGGAAGGGTAATAATCATTCCTACCAACCAACCAATCTACACACAATCCAACAAAGTGATCAACAAACAGCTCCATAATGATAGAACTTGGATGGACTACTTCACACGATGTGGCATTTTTGTTAAGTGTCACAGTTCTAAGTTCTAACACAAAAGATCGAGAGATGACATTACAAGCACGAAATCAGTCGTAAGCCTTGTCTTCAATAAGCTTTGAGGACAAGGCTTCGCTTAAGGGGAAGGCAATGTTATATAAAAAATATAACATAATACAATATATATAAGTATAAATAGTAATCATAATCATAATAACAACAAACAATAATAATATAATAATAATTAATGAAAAGGTGTAACTCTTTATGAAGAGTTGTGTTAGAGACCCTTTAATGTTTATATATACGGGCAATTCTATCTTGTAAAATATCATATCTTATTTCATATTCATATATTTTACTCATGGCTTATTTGATATTCCAAATATTTTGGTAAGCTTTGTGTGAGCGAACTTTTGTTGGGCTCAATCCCAAAATGCCTTTGTCAATACCTGGTAAGGATGATTACAATGACTTTCTCAAATTAGGACTGCTAACAACTTTCTTTGAAGTATTTCAATCAAGCCCATGTGTAGAGTGCTTCAAGCTTAACAAGTTTCTTTGTAGTATTTCTTCAGACTTAGAATGTTAATAAGATAAGACAAGATAAGATAATTTTATTAGTGTCCAACAAATGATCAAAATAGGTCAGTGGGACTGAAACAAAAGTATATTTAACAAAAGCATGTGTAGGGGTATTCATCCTATATAAAAATAGTGGTAGTTATGGGTTCAACTATTGCTGTCCAACAGATGACCAAAATAAGTCATTGGGACTGAAACATGAATACATTCAAGAAAAGCATGTGCAGGAGTATTCATCCTATATAAAAGTAGTGGTAGTTATGGGATCAACTATTGACGTCCATTGGATAAGTATGTTTTATTATTAGACTTGTTTTTTTCTTTCTTTTGTTAAGCTAGTACCCATGGAGTTTCGGACCAATGGCCTTATGCAAGGAGTGCCTTAACAGTACATCCATTCACTGTTTATTCTACACCCGGTGGGATTATTATTAGACTTATCACTTAAATCAATGAATTTTATTTTACCACTTGGGTGCTATTTCTGATTACCAAGTGGCAAGAAAGAATTGATCCCACCAATGATATTATGGACGTTGATGTCATAAATATGCTCATGCTGTTTGACTGTGCATGGCCTGGCAGCAAAGCAGATATGTTGCTATCAGAATGCCACTGGTTCAGACACATTTATCATTAAAAGTGTCATTATGATGTGAATCTTGTGTACTGCTGTTAACAAATTGGTTCTTGTTAGTGTACCTAAATAGAAATTGCTTTTTTCCTTTTTTTCCTTTTTAGGTGGGGGTTGGGAAGGGGAGGATTACTTTCAAATATAAATATTTGAACTGTAGTTGTGAACTGTCTTAACTCTAAATTGTAGCTGAAGATATTTATCAATTTTCTTTACTATTCTAATTTTTTATATATTTTATTTTGCCTTTTCAGTGAATGTTGATGATGCCATGGATGATATAGTTCGCCAGTTCAAAGAAGTATCAGATGGTCTTCGACGCAAAGTTGCTGGTGTCACATCCTCATCTGAGGGGATGCCTAGTGAACTAAAGGAGCATCCTCTTAAGTTGTCATTGACATCTGATACTGCTATTCCCAATGACCCAAACTGTGACAGCATTGATAGATCTCTGAGTATTTCTGATGACGAGGAAGGTGTTGGTGAGAGTGCTGTTCAGGAAGATGTTCCTTTTCTTGCACAACGTGATGGATGGCACTCAGACAGTGAATTGCAGATTGACCCTCTTCTTTCTCAATCCTTGGTTGGCACGGCTCGTGAACTCCGGAGTTCTGATTTTGAGAGAAATCTGCAGTCTGAAAGGAAGTGTGAAAGACATGGTTCAGATGGGTGTTCTACTGTTGACTCTTTAACAGGGTCTGACATTATAGAGGATGAAGCTGGGGTACCCCCTGAGGTAAACATTATGCTTCTTTATTTGGGTTTGTTATTGTTATTATGTGGTTTCCCTTTGGCCTCTTATATTTTAGGATCTTTCTTTTTCACAATTCTTGTATAAAAGCAGAGAAGAGATAATATCATTATTGTTTTGTGTACTTGTGTTAAAATGATGTCATTACTATTAGTAAATGATTAGGTAGCAGTTAAGAACTACCAGGTTTGTGTTGGACACAATTGTCACACTGAGAGGGGGGTGAATCACTGTGATGGCAATTAAAAACCCTTTTCAACTTCTACCAATTTAGCAGAGTTTATCAATGCATTATACTATTAAGTACATTATCATTTCATACGGATTAATGATTAATCAACTAACCAACAGTGAGTCATACACATATCATCGACTAGTTCAGTGAATCATAACAAGTAACACGACACAAAAGAACACAAGATTTGTATGGTAAACTTGTTTTATATTTTTGATGGAAGACTTCAATCTTCGCGATTACATCAGCACCAACTGATAAGAAGAGCATCAACTCTTAATCCAAGGGCCAGCTTGTTCTTCTCAGCTCCAACTGAGAAAGGGTTGAGGAATCCAATCCCCAAGGTTGCAAGATTCAGCTTGCCAATCAAGAAACACTTCTGCCACTGTCCCAATCACAACTCAATCAATTCAATCAGCTGCCAACCAACTGTTCTCAAGTCCTTCTCAATCCACTCATGCAACATTGTCCAAACTATTTAGATGTCTGCTCATTCAACACAGCCAAGGTCAGTTAAAAAGGTCTCTACCAAAAACACAATCATATCTGCTATGGATTTCAGTCAAGTTTAGTTAAAGATCTTTCCAAGTCTCAAAGTCAATTCTGCCCTTATTTTAATGACAGTTTCTCTCTCACACTTGTATCTGTCATCAAGCTATTCAGACAACTTCTGATCATTGTCTTACATCATAGTTACTATCCATGCCGCATTACTGCCATTGTCATAATGAATAAAACTGCTGCAAAACATCGAATATACCATGATAGGCTGCACGTACAGCAAACTGGGCATGGTCTGCCCTAGCATGTTTCTCCTTAACGCTTACAATGTGTATAAAATTTAAATGAACCAAACACTTGGCCTTTCTAAACATCAACGGATCGCTAAGAGTACTGTGACTCACCTTCGCTTCTTTGACTGAGTTTTTCAGGTTTTAGGAGCAGTTGATTGGATTTTTCGTGGGTAGTTTGACAGCAGCAATAAATTTGAGTTTTGCTTTGTTGTTTTTTGAAAGAAAAAACAATCCCGAGTTCTTAAGGGTGCAGACCACTTCTATTCTTCCACAGAATTTGGTTAGGATTAAAACAGTCAAACCTTTTTGGGATCCAAGTTCACTGTTGTTTTACAGCTACAGGCACGAATTCTTCAGGGACATAATCTTTGGGTGTTAAGACTGATGTTTGTGCTCCTATCCAAGTGTTAAGTCTGAGTTTTGATCAACTACAGACCCGAGTCTTCAAGGTTACAGTTCAAGTGACCACTGCCCTCATCCAGCTCCAGTATTGACAAAGTGGACAAGTTTTTGCAGTCAAGCTAAAGTTCAGAGGTATGATATTGAAGTCATTTGCATAAGGTATGTTTGAACAATCAATACAGTGAATGAATACAGTATGTACAATGATGAGTGTACATGTGTTGTAATAGCATGTGAACAATAGAGTACAAGAATATGTCTATATATGTACAGTAGTATACAGTGTACAGTGGTATATATATGTGAATAAGTGCACAAGTACAAGTGTATGTACAGTAAACATGAAGTGAAGTATAACAAGAGTTAGTATGCACAGTGTACATATGAGTATATGTATATATTGTTAATTTTGTACTTAGGGAAGTGTTCCCCTAAGTGACTTCAGCCTTAGTCACTTAGTGAAGGGAAATAAAGTGGACCTTGCAATAAATGACTTAAGTGACATTTAATTTGACTTTAGAGCATTAAAGTCAGTTTTTGATAAATTTACGTGGGTGAGTGAAATTAATATTTTAGAAATAAAATATGAGCAATTAATTTCAACCGTCGATCTAATCCATTCTCAGTCTTTGGATTAGATACCTCTTCACCTACCTAGGGTTATGGACAAAAAGCAAGGAAAAGGAAAATGCATTCATTCTTGTGAGAAGAAGGAAGTGGACAGAGCTGAAGAGAGAAGGGCACGAATTTTGAGGTACCCAGCAGAAGAGACTTTCAATGGGCACAGTTTTCGAGGAGTTAACCAGCAAGTACATGGCATGATTTTCAAGGAGCAGGCTAGCACAGATTTCGAGGTAGCAGCATTTATTGCTGCCTGTTGGTACAGTCCGTACTGTACAGTTTCGTACAACACAGAAACCGAGGCATTGAATGTCACGGATTTCAAGGAAGGTTCTGTACAACACAGAAACTGAGGCATTGAACAACACGGATTTCGAGGAAGTTGCTGTACAACACGAAAATCAAGGAAGTGATTTTTGGGCACAGAAATCGAGGTAAACAACAGGCACGAATTTCGAGGCATTAATTGCCAGTCGTACAGGCCATACAACTGTTGTCGTACAGTCCGTATAGTGGCACGATTTTCGAGAGTTCAGCAGAAGAAACAATCAGAGTTTGGTTTTGCTGTTGGGCATGAGAATCGAAGCAGAAAATATTCTTCTGGTTGAGATAAGTTGGTTTGATATTTTCTGAGTATTGTTGTAAATGATTAACTTCTCCTGCTAAATAATAAACTCACTCTCTCTCTGACTGATTTTCCCCTTGTGGGGTTTTCCCAATGTTCCCCCAAGTTTTCGGGACGGGGGGACGTGGGGGCGGGGAAACGCACATTCGGGATGCATGGAGACCACCCCCAAATTTAGGGATATTCAGGGGGGACGTGGGGACGTCTCTAAAATTATAAAAATAAAATAAAATATAAAAAATAATAATTGATTTGATGTATATTAATGATTGTGCAATGTAAATACTAAATATATCAGTTTATTTTTTAAGTAGTACCAAGCAGGAATTGTAAAATGTGAAAATAATGGGAAAACATTAAAAAAAAAAATCCCAGGGGCATGGTTGGGGAGGGAAAGTTTCGCCCAAGAGTCCCCAAGTCCCCGAGACGCAGGAAACGTGGAAACGCATCCCCGTGGAACACTGGTTTTTCCAGGGCCATTGGTCGAAAATTACTGTGTTTTGTGTTGAATGGCGTGCTGATTATTTATTTTCTGTCAATGAAAAAGAGTAGTTACAACAGTGTTTTAAGTCTGAAAAATTAATGTTTAATTCCAACATTTTTTTTCTTCTGAAAATGTAATAAACAGTGACAATTTTTACTTATAAATCGATGGCTGAAAACTAGTGAAAAATCTACATGGTATCAGAGTTGAGTGGGGCAGAAAATTAAATATTTGCAGACTGACAGTCATTTCCAGAATTCAGAAAAACTTTAGTGACAGTGGTACATTTTGCTGAAACATGTTCTTTTAGAAAAATGACTTCCGTTGGGTTGAGAACTGATGATAGGTTGGATGGGGTAGCGAACTTTGTCTCATGGAAAACTTGGATTTTACGTGTGTTGAGAGAGAATGAGCTGTGGGATGAGGTTGTCAATAACACTACAACTCACCCCATTGTCATTCCCGGTGCTACTGCTGATCCAGCAGCAACAATTGCCTTTGAGAAGAAGGATATTAAAGCCATGAGGATTATCTTAGATGCTGTTAAAGACCATGTTATTCCACACATTTTAGCGAAGGATCATGCACATGAGATGTGGAGTGCTTTGATAGGGTTATTTCAGTGTTCTAATGAGAATAGGAAGATGGTTCTTAGGGAGAAGCTGAAGAATATCAAGATGGTCAAAGGTGAGGTGTGTATGACTTATCTTACTAGGATCTCTCAGGTGAGAGATGAGCTTGCAACTATGGGGGTGGTGGTTACTGGTCCTGAGCTAGTGCCTACAACCTTGAATGGTGACTGCACCTTGGGCTGTGTTTGTACAGGGTTTGGTGGCTAGAGAGAACTTACCATCTTGGGACAGGGTCTGTGATGATTTTGTTCGAGAGGAGACTCGGAGGGGTTTTTTGCAGTGCAGTAGTTCTACTAGTAGACAGGATGAGGAGGATGCGACATTGACAGCGAAGGGGAAGAAGAAGAGCAAGAAGGGTCCTAAGAAGGGATGGGCCAAGCAACAGCAGGATGGGCAGAAGAAGGATCTGAGCACTGTAAAGTGCTCTGCATGTCACAAGATGGGACATTATGCTGCAACATGTCCTAACAAGAAGAAGAAGCAGTAGCAGACAACAGCTTCTACGAAAGTCGTTGACTTTGCCGCGAGATTTCAGAGTGAGTTTTCACTATGCACTAGGTATGTTGAGATTGAGAGAACATCTATTCTCACCAGTGCAGATGTTGATAGACAAAGGGAGTTTTCTTGTGTGACAGACCATTCTTACAGTGCATCTACTTCCAGCATCTGGTATAAAGACAGCAGAGCCTTGAGTCACATGACAGGTGCTCGTGAGATGTTCTCCGAGCTTTAACAGACAAAGACAAATGTGGAGGTTGTGTTGAGAGATGACTCAGCAGTCAGAGTTGTTGGTCGTGGGACCATTACATTTCAGAGGGAGTCCATGAGTCCCATGGTGTTACGAGATGTATTGTATGTACTTGGGCTAAAGAAGAACCTAGTGTCAATTTCCATGATCGAGGATCAGGGTCTTGGGGTGTCTTTCCTAGATGGACACGTGCATATGTTTCCCAAGACTGCAGGATCATCTGCTTTAGTTACCATTGGAGTGAGATGTGGGAAATTGTATAGGCTCTTGTTTCAGCCGCAGCTTGCCTTGGCACATAGCAACAACAGTGAGCTTTGTGAGCTTTGGCATAGGAGGATGGCTCACTTGCATCATCCAGCCTTGGGGTTGTTGAGACAGATGGTTACAGGTTTACCGAAGTTCAACATAGGGTAGAGTGATGTGTGTAGGGGATGTGCTTTGGGAAAGTACACCAAGACTGCTTTTTCGAGCAGTGATAGCAGGTTAGCAGGGACCCTTGACTTGATACATTCAGACTTATGCGGACCTATGTCTCCTGTGTCCTTGAGAGGATACGAGTATTATGTGACATTCATTGATGACCATTCCAGGAGGACCGGGATCTACTTTCTGAAGAGCAAGAAGTTCGAGGAAGTCTTGCAAAGGTTCCAAGAGTTCAAAGATCTTGTGGAGAACCAAACAGGGAGGAAGATCCTAGTTCTTAGATCGGATAACGGGGGTGAGTATACCTCCAAGGAGTTTGATGGATTTTGCAGACAACAGGAGGGTATTAGGAGACAGTTGACAGTTCTGTATAGTTTAGAGCAGAATGGAGTAGCAGAGAGGAAGAACAGGTCCATTGTTGGAGCAGCCTGAGCTATGCTACATGATCAGTCACTTCCTTTCCTTCTCTGGGTTGAGGCTTGCAACATCGCTGTATATCTTCAGAATAGGAGTGCCCATCGTGTAGTGGGGAATATGACACCTGAGGAGTGCTTTTCAGGCAAGAAGCCTGAAGTTAGCCATTTTCGGATATTTGGTATTTTGACTTACTCTCATGTCCCTTCAGAGAAGAGGACAAAGTTGGAGTCCACTGTAGAGAAGGGCATCTTTGTGGGCTGTGATGAGACTGCGAAGGCCTTCCGTATTTACGTTCCCTCTCAGAGGAAAGTGGTGGTGAGAAGGGATGTGAAGTTTGAGGAGGAGCGAGCCTTCAAGAAGTCGAGAGAGTCAAAGCAGGGAGAGCAGCAGGTCCCTGCACCTCAGGTTGTTTCACAGGTTCCATCAGCGCAGCAGTCAGGATCACAAGTTTCTAGGGTTATAGGATCGCACAGTGTTGGCACAGGTTCACCAGGTTAAGTGGTTAGGCCAGCAAGGTCTTCGGGGACAGGTGATGGGTCTACTATTACAGGTACACCTTACACGGGATCAGGATCAGGATTGCAGGGTACACCTGGTGTTGGTACACCAGCTTCAGGTTCACAGGTGACGGGGGGTACTACCTCTGGTAGTTCTTTTGCTGAGGACAGGCCAATGTGGGAGCAATCTTCAGGGAAGAAGAAGCCTAAGTGGCTTGGGAGATCTTGAAGGAAGCTTGAGATTTTGGGACACCTAGGGAGGAGGTGAGGGCCATCAAGATGCCTGACAGATTGGGCATGTTTTTGGTGGCTAGTACACGAGATTTTGAGCCTTCTACTTTTGAGGAGGCCTCCTAGCATTTGGTTTGGAGAGATGTCATGATGGATGAGTACCATTCCATCATGAAGAATGATGTATGGGAGATTGTTTCGAGACCTGATGGGAAGTCAGTGGTGACTTCTCGGTTGCTTTACAATCTAAAGCATGCGGCGGATGGGAGTGTGGAGAAGTACAAAGCCAGGTTTGTAGCGCAGGGGTTTTCACATGTTGAGGGCATTAATTATGATGAGAATTTTGCGTCGATTGCTTGGTATACTTCTATCAGGGGCTTGATCTCCATTGCAACGGAAATGGCTTGGAAGATCCATCAGATGGATGTGAAGACCGCATTTTTCAATGGGATCATACAGGAGGAGATTTCCATTAAGCAGCCTCAGGGCTTTGAGATTCATGAGAGAGAGTCTCATGTTTGTAGGTTGAAGAAGGCCCTATATGGGTTGAAGCAAGCTCCTAGAGCTTGGTACTCCAGGATCGATACTTGCTGAGTATGGGGTTTCAGAAGAGTGAAGCAGATCCGAATCTCTACTTCATCATGGTTGGAGATGATCTGCTTGTTCTTTTGCTATATGTTGATGACTTGTTTAACACAGGGAGAGAGAGACCCATTGCAGCTTGCAAGAAGGATCTTGTGACAGAGTACAAGATGACTGATATTGGACGGATGCATTATTTCTTGGGATTGGAGGTTTGGCAGGAGCCTGGACATATTTTTCTGGGGCAACGAAAGTATACGGTTGATATTTTGAGGAGATTCAGGATGGAGGATTGCAGGCCTATGTCGACACCTATGATCACCAACTGGAATAAGCTTCATGCTTCTGAGGGAGAGTTGGTGGATCCTACTTTATACCGTCAGCTTATTGGGTCATTGATGTATCTTGTCAACACTATGCCAGATTTGTGTTTTGCAGTGAACACTCTTAGCCCGTTCATGGTTGAGCCTAGGAGTGTGCATTGGGTCGCTGCAAAACATGTGTTGCGTTGTCTATCAGGGACAGTGGATTTTGGTTTGGACTACAAGAGGTTAGAGGGGATCAGATTGGTTGGTTATACAAACTCAGATTGGGCAGGCAGTGTGGCAGAGCGGAAGAGCACTTCCAGATGTTGTTTCAGTTTGCGCTCGTAGCAGTGTCGTGGTTTAGTCGGAAGCAGAAATCCGTCGCATTGAGTTCTGTTGAGGCTGAGTATATGGCAGCTAGTTTCGCAACTGCGAGGCCTTATGGCTTCACAAGTTTCTGGTAAATCTATTTGGTCAGGAGCTTAGGCCTACGATGATTTAGTGTGACAATCAGAGTTGCATCCAACTCTCTGAGAATCTAGTTTTCCATGACAGGTCAAAGCACATTGAGATCAGATATCATTTTATCCAAGACTATGTTCAGAGAGGGGCAGTTACGCTTCAGTACATTTCCACTGATGAGCATGTAGCAGATGTTGAAAAGTTACCTAGGAAGTGTTTGTCCACCTAGTGTTGCCTTGGGGTGGACAAGGACGCTTAAATGTGACTCCTAGTCATTTTGTGTATTTAATAAAGTGAGATGCACTTTATATTTTTAAAGTGGCTTTATTAAAAGTTAAGTGGGTATTTTTCCTAAGTTCACATTTAAAAGTTAAGTGAGTGATTAAATAGAAAAAGGGGTTGCTCAACTTTATTAAATGATACGAGTGCACTAAATATCATTTAATTATTTTAATGGAGCATTTAATATCAACCTTTGATCTAATCTAATCTTGACCGTTAGATTGCCAAGGGAAGTTACCATGATAAAAAAGGCTAGGGCAAGGCAAAAGTTCATTCATTGTTATCATTCCATAAGAGATTTTTGGGAGAGAAGAAGAATTCAGAGAGAGCAAGGGTTTGAAGTGATTTTAAACTAGGAGAGAGAAAATTCCAGAATTTTGAAGTGGGCACGTATCCCAATAAAATTTTGATTTCCAAACAAAGGCAACATAGAAATCGAGGCAAGCTGAAGCATTTATTGGCACAGAAATCGAGACAGGACGTACTATACCAGACCGTACTTTCGACACAAATTTCGAAAAGAATCAGTACAACAATTAATTCTGCTGTCAGAATCCGTACATCATTAATTGCAGATTGTACTGGGCATAGATTTCAAAGTCATTTATTGCAGCATACCGTACACAAGCAGGCTGTACAGTTCGTACGATTTTCACATGTGGCACAGATTTCGAAGCATTTAATGAGCAGTCTATACCATTTTGTCAGTAAAGTTTTTGGCACAAATTTCGAGAAGGGAATGAGATAAGTACTGCTGTTCTGAGGTTGTAAATTTTGTCTGAAAATTTAATAAAGCTCTCTCACTCTGAAAACAGGTTTTCCCTTGGGGGTTTTTCCTGGTCCATTGGACAAAAACAAGTGTCTTAATTTTTTCATGTGTGTAAATGTCTGAAATTTTCTGAGTTTTACATTTATAGTTTGAAAAGAAAATTTTCAGAGTTTGTTTAAAGTTGAGAAAAAGATTTCACGTGTGTTTCAATTTGGTTAATTTATGAAAAATTATGCATTGAAAGGGTTGAGCATTAAACAATGCTGAGAAGCCTAAAGGCTTGAAACCAGGTTGGGAAATCTTTCAAAAACTTTCATGGTATCAGAGCTTTCATAAAGATCAAAATTTTAAACATTCAGAAACGGGGGTTTGAAGGAAAATAAGTCTTGAACAACTTGCTTGTTAGTACAGGTTGCAGCTATGGTTTTCGGTCTTAGAGTGGAAGATAGATTTGATGGGGCTGCAAATTTTAGCCTTGGGAAGGCTAGAATTAGCTTGATTCTTGAAGATAATGAACTATGGGATATAGTTCATGGGACAACTACAAATCCTGTGGTAGTACTTGCTGATGCAACAGATAAGGAAGCCTTCATAAAGAAGGATTTAAAGACAAGAAGAGTCATTCTTGATGCTGTGAAGGATCGTGTGATCCCTCACATTTCAGCCAAAGACCATGCTTTTGAGATGTGGACAGGTTTGACAAATCTTTATCAGAGTTCCAATGAAAACAGGAAGATGGTATTGAGAGAGAAATTGAAAGGTGTTCCCATGGGAAAAGGTGAAGGCATGGCATCATATCTTACCAAGATTACACAGGTAAGAGGTGAGCTAGCAGCTGGAGGAGAGGTGGTGGGCATTCCTGAGATGGTGCGTACAGCACTAAATGGTGTGTCACAGCAGTGGACCGTATTTGTTCAGATCATTATTGGGAGGGAGAACATGCCCACATGGGATCGATTGTGGGATGATCTAACACAGGAGGAGATACAGAGAGGTTTCTTACAAGGTAGTTCATCACATCAGAGAGATGATGAGGAGAATGTTGCTTTAGCAGCGAAGGGCAAGAAGAAGAAGAAGTTCAAGAAGGGTTCCAAGGAGGGAGCCAAACAACACGAGGGAGAGAAGAAGGGCATGGGCAAAGTGAAATGCTTTGCATGTCAGAAGATGGGACACTATGCTGGACATTGTCCTAACAAGAAGAAAAAGAAGCAACAGACTGCAGCTACAATGGAGATCGATGACTTTGCAGTGAGATTTGAGAGAGATTTTTTTCTCTTTGCAGGTGTTGGTGTTGAGAGAGCATCTTCTATCACCAGCAGGGATTTTGAGGATCAAATGGAGCTTTCCATGATTGTTGGGCATTTGTTGAGTGCCACCACTACCTACTCCATTTGGTACATTGATAGTGGAGCTTCCAGTCATATGATAGGTGATCGATACATGTTCATAGAGATGTCAGAGTCAGACTTGGAGATGGAGGTTGTATTGGGAGATGATATAGTGGTGAGAGTAGTTGGGCGAGGGACTGTTTGCTTTAAGAGGGAGTTCAGGCAGCCTATGTTTCTGAGGGATGTGTTGTTTGTCTCTAGGCTGAAGAAGAACCTTGTTTCAGTTTCCATGATAGAGGACAGAGGCTTCGGTGTATATGTCCTCGATGGGAAAGTTCACATCTTTCCCAAGTCAGCAGGTCCTTCTGACTCACGGGGATTGGAGTCAGAAGTGGGAAACTGTACAAGCTTCTTTTCCAGCCACATCATGCACTGTCACACACTTAGAGCAGTGATGAGTTGTGTGAGCTATGGCACAGGAGGATGGCCCATCTTCACCATCCAGTTTTGTGGATGCTGAGAGAGATGACTACAGGTATGCCAAAGTTCAACACAGAGTCAAGTGGTGTGTGTAGAGGGTGTGCTTTGGGAAAGTACACCAAGACTGTTTTTCCAAGCAGTGATTCTAGATCAGAGGGAGTGCTTCAGTTGATTCATTCAGATCTGTGTGGTCCTATGTCATCTGCCTCTTTGATAGGATATGAGTATTACATCACTTTCATTGATGACTTTTCCACGAAGACGTGGATCTATTTCTTTAGAAGCAAGAGATCAGAGGAAGTCTTGCTTCGGTTTCAAGAGTTCAAAGCTCTTGTGGAGAACCAGACAAGAAAGAAGATCAAGGTACTTCGGTCAGACAATGGAGGTGAGTATACTTCTCATGCATTTGATGAGTATTGTCGACAGGAGGGGATAAAGAGGCAGTTGATTGTTCCTTACACTCCACAGCAGAATGGAGTGGCTGAAAGGAAGAATCGTTCTATAGTGGGTGCAGCTAGAGCCATGCTGCATGATCAGAGTCTTCCTTTCTTTCTATGGGCAGAGGCCTGTAGTTCTGCTGTTTATGTTCTCAACAGGAGTCCACACTGTGCATTGGGGAGTAAAACTCCTGAGGAGACATTCACAAGGAAAGTGCCTGAGAGGTCACTTTCGGATTTTTGGTTGCCTTACATACTCTCATGTCCCTTCTGAGAAGAGGACAAAGTTGGAGGCTACAGGTGAGCGTGGCATTTTTGTTGGTTACGATGAGACATCGAAGGCTTTTCGGATTTACCTTCCTGCACAGAGGAAAGTTGTGGTGAGAAGGGAGGTGAAGTTCGAGGCGGATAAAGCCTTCAGGAGGTCTCTTGATTCCGATATGGAGGATCAACAGGATACTACACAGGTGATAACTCAGAGTTCAGCGAGTCAGAGTTCAGGGTCACCGGTTTCAGGTGTGACTGGGTCACAGGTTACAGGTTCTTCTATTACAGGGGCTCAGTCTATAGGTACTTTTGGTATAGGGACAGGGTCACGGATCACAGGTTCACAGCTGACACCTTCAGGTGATTCAAGTTCTAGTGGTATAGGTATAGGTTCACCAGGGACAGATGTCTGATGAGGAGGTTGAGGAGAGTCTGAGACAGGATGCTTTTTCTAGGAAGAGGAAGCCAAGTTGGCTTCAGGAGTTGACGAAGGAAGCAGAGCAGTCAGTTGGACCGCCCAAGAGGGAGGTCAGAGAGAGCAGGGCACCTGAGAGATTTTTCAGCTATATGGCATAGGTGACTAGCTTGCGTGACACCGTTCCTGATACTTATGAGCAGGCTTCTACACACCAGTTATGGAGAGATGCCATGATAGAGGAGTACAACTCCGTCATGAAGAATGGGGTGTGGGAAGTGGTTTCGAAACCAGAGGGGAAGTCAGTTTTGACTTCCAAATGGCTTTACAAAATAAAGCATGTTGCGGATGGCAGTATTGATAAGTTCAAAGCTTGTTTTATTGCACGTGGGTTCTCACAAGTCGAGGGAGTTGACTATGATGAAACATTTGCACTAGTGTCCAGATTTTCTTCGATCAGAGCAGTGATCTCTAGCGTTGTAGAGATGGGTTGGAAGATCCATCAGATGGATGTGAAAACCGCTTTTCTAAACGGTTTTCTACAGGAGGAGGTATATGTGGAGCAGCCACAGGGCTTTGAGGTATGGAGAGAGACACTCATGTTTGCAGGATGAAAAGGGCCTTGTATGGACTGAAGCAAGCCCCCCTTGGGCTTGGTATTCCAGGATCGATATTTACTTGCTTTCAATTGGGTTTTAGAGGAGTGAAGCAGATCCCAACCTATACTACATTGTGATTGGTGGTGTTCCACTTATTCTTTTGCTATATGTTGATGACTTGTTCATTACTTGGGGAGAGCACCAAATTGATGCGTGCAAGAAGGATCTTGCTTAGGAGTTCGATATGATAGACTTTGGACTGATGCATTATTATTTGGGGATGGAGGTTTGGCAGGAGGATGGTTCTCGGGGCAAGGAAAATATGTTGCAGATGTTTTGAAGAGATTTCAGATGATTGATTGCAGACCGATGTCAACACCTATGATCACCAACTGGGCGAAGCTTCATGCTTTAGAGGGAGAGTTGGTGGACCCTACCTTATATTGCTAGTTGATTGGTTCGTTGATGTATTTGGTCAACACCAGACTAGATATGAGTTTTACAGTGAACACTCTCAGTGAGTTTATGGTGGAGCCCAAGAGAGTGCATTGGACTGCTGCAAAATACATCTTGAGATATCTTGCAGGTACAACTGATTATGGATTGGATTATAGGAGATCTGGTGGAGTAGGGTTGGTTGGCTATACAGATTCAGATTGGGCAGGTAGTGTTTTGGATCGAAAGAGCACTTCTGGTTGTTGCTTTAGCATGGGTTCGACGGTTGTGTTGTGGTTCAGCAAGAAGCAAAAGTCCGTGGCATTGAGCTCTGCTGAGGTCGAGTATATGGCAGCCAATCAGGCCAGTTGTGAGGCCTTGTGGCTTCTCAAGTTGATGGTGGATTTGTTTGATATGGAGCTGAGTTTTATAGTTATACAGTGTGATAATTAGAGTTGCATCAAGCTCTCTGAGAATTTGGTATTTCATGACAGGTCGAAGCACATTGAGATTAGATATCACTTCATCAGGGATTATGTTCAGAGAGGGGCTGTTCGTTTGCAGTATGTTCTGACAGATGAGCAGGTGGCTAACATTCTCACCAAGGCTTTGGGTAGAGGGCAGCATGTCTATTTCAGAGACTAGTTGGGAGTGGTGAAAAACTACTTCCTCGGTAAGAGGGAGTGTTGAAAAGTTACCTAGGAAGTGTTTGTTCACCTAGTGTTGCCTTGGGGTGGACACGGACACTTAAATGTGACTCCTAGTCATTTTGTGCATTTAATAAAGTGATATGCACTTTATATTTTTAAAGTGACTTTATTAAAAGTTAAGTGGGTATTTTTCCTAAGTTCACATTTAAAAGTTAAGTGAGTGATTAAATAGAAAAATGGGAGTGATTAAATAGAAAAATGGGTTGCTCAACTTTATTAAATGATATGAGTGCACTAAATATCATTTAATTATTTCAATGGAGCATTTAATATCAACCTTTGATCTAATCTAATCTTGACCATTAGATTGCTAGGGGAAGTTACCATGATAAAAAATGCTAGGGCAAGGCAAAAGTTCATTCATTGTTATCATTCCAAAAGAGATTTTTGGGAGAGAAGAAGAATTCAGAGAGAGCAAGGGTTTGAAATGATTTTGAATTAGGAGAGAGAAAATTTGAGAATTCTGAAGTGGGCACGTTTCCCAATAAAATTCAGATTTCCAAACAAAGGTAGCACAAAAATCGAGGCAAGCTAAAGCATTTATTGGCATAGAAATGGAGGCAGGCCGTACTTTCGGCACAAATTTCGAGAAGAATCCGTATAACAATTAATGTTGTTGTCAGAATCCGTACAACATTAATTGCACACCATACTGGGCACAGATTTCAAAGTCATTTATTGCAGCAGACTGTACACAGGTAGGTCGTACAGTACGTATGGTTTTCACACGTGTGGCACAGATTTTGAGGCATTTAATGAGCAGTCTGTACCATTCTATCAGTGAAGTTTTTGGCACAAATTTTGAGAAGGGAATGAAATAAGTATTGCCGTTCTGAGGTTGTAAATTTTGTTTGAAAATTTAATAAATCTCTCTCACTCTGAAAACAGGTTTTCCCTTGGGGGTTTTTCCTGGTCTATTGGACAAAAACAAGTGTCTTAATTTTTTCATGTGTGTAAATGTTTGAAATTTTCCGAGTTTTACACTTACAGTTTGAAAAGAAATTTTTTCTAAGTTTGTTTAAAGTTGAGAAAAAGATTTCACATGTGTTTCAGTTTGGTTAATTTATGAAAAATTATGCATTGAAAGGGTTGGGCATTAAACAATGCAGAGAAGCCTAAAGGCTTGAAACCAGTTGGGAAATCTTTCAAAAAATTTCAGAAGACATTCTGACGAAGTCTTTGGGGAGGGGCAAGTTTGTCTTCTTCAGGGACAAGTTGGGAGTGGTGCAGAACACCTTCCTCGGTAAGATGGAGTGTTAATTTTGTACCTAGGGAAGTGTTCCCCTAAGTGACTTTAGCCTTAGTCATTAGTGAAAGGAATTAAAGTGAACCTTGCATTAAATGACTTACGTGACATTTAATTTGACTTTAGAGCATTACAGTCAATTTTTGATAAATTTAAATGGGTGAGTGAAATTAATATTTTAGAAATCAAATATGAGCAATTAATTTCAACCGTCGATCTAATCCATTCTCAGCCTTTGGATTAGATGCCTCTTCACCTACCTAGGTGTTGCCACTGCAGCTGTTTTCCCAAATTTTTCAAAATTTTGGACCCTCCTTTTGATTTTATCTTGACTGAATTTGTTTGGATTCCTAAACTATGTTTTTTCTCTGCTACGAATTTCGATTTTGAGGTTGACCTGATGTCAACTGTTTTTTCTTTCATCTCGAAAGTTGAATGATCTAAGAACTGTAAATGCTCTTGGCTGTGGAACTTAGCATTTTTTGATTTTTATCACCGTCGGGAGAATTTTGAACAATGAATCGGGGCTGTAGTTCCCTACACGGCCGCCGTTGTGAAAACTAAATGATGATTGTCCCGATGGAAAGTCTGGTTTTTCACCGATGCACTTTTATTTCAATTGTCTTTTTTGGATTATTGGCGGTTTCATTTTATCATGGTCGTGGAGCCCATAGCTTTACTATTGACGATTCCGTATTCTTATTGGTTCAAACCTTTACGCTTAACTTTGATTTTTTTCGCTGTCGGAAGTCCTTTGAGGTTTGATTTGGGGTCGTAGTTCCCTACACAGCCGCCGTTGTGGAAACTAAATGATGAATGACCCGACGGACAATTTTAATCCTCACCGATGCCGTGGTTTTTATTGTTCAGACCTTTAATTGATTTGCTTTCTTTTCGCCATCGGAGTCGTTTATGACTATTGATCGGAGGGCTAGTCCTTATGATCTCCGCCGTTGCGGCTGCTTTGTCAACTATTCCTCCGTAATCATTAGAGTTTCTGATCGCTAGTGTTATTTCCTGTTTCACGGAAGCGGTAGTCAATCTATCTTCCGTTGTTGCGACTCCTCAATGAACTAATCACCCGATGCTTAGCTGTTCCGTTTGCTGATGGTTTGTCCCGACTTTCGCCTATGTTTTCTTTTTGCTACGGAACCCTTAGTCCATATGACTTCTGCCGTTGCGGCTCCTTTGCAAGCTGACCATCCGATGCTTTAGTTGTTTTGATCTCCGGTGCGATAGCTTTTAATGCTTTATTTCGCCGACGTTTTATGTTGACCCGGGATCCTTAGTCTTTTTGGTTTCCGCCATTGCGGCGGCTTAGTGAACTAACCTTCCAACTTGTGGTTTTTTCCATTCACCGATGAGGAGTTTATCTGCTCGATGCTTAGTTTTCCCGCCGATGAGGGTTTTTCCCGCCGTTTTGTGTGTGTTTTTTACCTTATTTTATGGACGGCGGAGGTTTAAGATGTTTTTATCGTTTTGGGGTTTTTGTGACAAGAGCGTAGTATAGGGCCTCACTTTTGATGATTAGTTTTATTGTTAGTATGGTTTATGTTTTTTGAAAAGATGCAATCCGAATTAACGATGATTTTTTCGTTTTAATTGCAGACAGACTTAGAAGCTTCTCTAGACCCAGTTTGATGATTACTGTTGCGAAGAAGGACAAAACATAAGGGAGTTGGCTGAAAAGTGATAGGCAGAGATGTTTTGAGATCAACGGGATCTTAAAAAGGACAAATAAAAGACAAAGCAGAATCGATAGCAGCAAAGGCCCAGGCTTGGAAAAGGTTCATCAATTCTTGAGTTGGTCCCGTTTTATGAAGTGCTCATAAGTCTTAATCCGAAATGTAACGCATTATATGAATCATGAGCACTCACAAAAGGACAAAATTGTGAGATTAAATGGTTAGGGGAGCCCAAAGGTCACCCGGGGGGGAAACCCAAAAGTTTTGCTGTTTGTATAAATATAAGAGAATTAGAGGGAAAAGGGGAGGACTTTTTTCTTAGTTAGATTTGTGAAGACATATTATAAGAAGAACTATTTCCTTTTGCAATAAATAATTACAATTTGCCTATTGGAGAAATCTTGGTGGAATGTTCAAATGTTGTGCTATGGATTTGTTGAAGAGGAACTATTTCGTTTTCAGCTTTTTGTCTATTAATTGTGAGATCGTTCTAACTCTTTGAACCTATGTTCTTGTATGAATGTTCTCTGGTTTATTTTGTGAAAATTTTCACTATGAGTAATGAATGCTATTCATAAACAACTGGGTATCTGGTTGTTCAAATATCTTTAAATGTTCATGTGTTTTGAAAGAAGTATCAGCTATCTGTGATTTTTCATAATGCATGTACAAAATACACTACTCATCAATGAATGATAATCTTTCTCCCTAGGGATAGGTTAGATAGTTTTAATTTCTTGTTGTGTGTGATTTAGATGCGAGAGAGTCTAAGACGAGAGGTAAGAACCTGCGCATCACATTGTGACCACTCCTCGCAGTCTTCATCAATCTGCATCTTAGATAGGCACTTGCATATCATACTTAAAATCAAAATACAAAAATATACATGGTGGACCGGGCCGCAACAGGTAAAACCATTTTATTTTTGTTACTTGACCTACGGTAGCTGGACCGCAAACCGGACGGATTCCCCATACCAAACAGTAACGAGCTAGTTGGGAACGTTTACTGGGGAGAATCCCTTACTGTTGTTGCCTGCGAATTTCTAGGCCTCAACACTAGGGTTATGGACAAAAAGCAAGGAAAAGGCAAATGCATTCATTCTTGTGAGAAGAAGGAACTGGAGAGAGTTGAAGAGAGAAGGGCACAAATTTTGAGGCACCCAACAGAAGAGACTTTTAGTGGGCACGATTTTTGAGGAGTTAACCAACAAGTACATGGCACGATTTTTGAGGAGCAGGCTAGCACAGATTTCAATGCAACAACATTTATTGCTGCATGTTCGTACAGTCAGTATTGTACGTTTCCGTACAACACAAAAATTGAGGCATTGAACAACACATATTTGGAGGTAGGTTCCGTATAGCACAGAAACCGAGGCATTGAACAACACAGATTTCGAGGAAGTTGCCGTACAACACATAAATCGAGGAAGTGATTTTTGGGCACATAAATCCAAGGTAAACAGTAGGCATGAATTTCGAGGCATTAATTGTTGGCCGTATAGGCCATACATCTGTTGCCGTATAGTCCATACAGTGTCACGATTTTCGAGACAGTTTAGCAAAAGAAAAAATCAGAGTTTGGTTTTGCTGTTGGGCATGAGAATCGAGGCAAAAAATATTAAATATTCTTATGGTTGAGACAAGTTGGTTTGATATTTTCTGAGTATTGTTGTAAATGATTAACTTCTCCTGCTAAATAATAAACTCTCTCTCTCTCTGACTGGTTTTCCCCTTGTGGGTTTTTCCAGAGTCACTAGCCAAAAATTACTGTGTTCTGTGTGTTGAATGGCATGCTGATTATTTATTTTCTGTCAGTGAAAAAGAGTAGTTACAACAGTGTTTTAAGTCTGAAAAATTAATGTTTATTTCTAGCATTTTATTTTTCTGAGAATGAAATAAATAGTGACAATTGTTACTTATAAACTGGGGGCTGAAAACTAGTTAAAAATCTACATATATGTTTAGTACAGTGTTGTGTGAAGCGTACAAGTGGTATGTAGCATTAGTGTACAAATGTATGTACATGCTCCATGACATGATGATAGATGCCTTGACACTATGATTTGATGCATACATGCTTTGATATGATGATGTGGTGGTGATATGCAAGCTATGATGATGAATACACATATTATATACACTATGACATACAGTCTACGATGCACACTACGATGAAGTATACTTGATGTTGTTGATATGATGAGAATGCATACCCTATGACTTTGATGCATAACCTATGATGATGTTCAATAATAGAAGAGTAGAGCTACTTCAGTGATTGGGTTTGACGAGCAGTGTATGGTAGTGATATATATACAGTGATTATTTGGCAGTGATCAGAGAGCAGAGGTTATCAGCAGTAGAAAGTACAGGGTTTGGTATTGTGATAGGTCCACAAGTTCGACAATCTCTTTCTTATCTGGGTGGCAGGATGGGGCAAGGAAAGGAGGTTGTAGCCTCCTTTCGGTTGTAGCCAGAGAACTAAGAAGTTGAAGCTTCCTTCAGGTTGTAGCCTGTAAATCAGGGGGTTTTACACAGTGTTATCGTAACCGGACCGGAACCAGCAAAACCAGCCGGTCTGACCGGTTTACAGGGTTGGCCGGTCCGGTCAGCAAAAAAAAATAAAAAAAACGGATTTTTTTCCAGACTGGGTAAGGAATCAGCCAAAACCGACTGAACCGGTCAAAACCGGCCGGTCTGGACTGGGGACTCACGAAACTCAATTTTAAAAAAAAAACCAGAAACTAAAATTTTGCTGATGTACTTTGGAGCCTCTGTGTTAATGTACTTTGGTTCAGAACCTTAGAGATGTATTGCACTAGGTGCTATTTTGGATATTTCCACCCATATTTGCTATATATATGAGAAACTTTGCATATTTATGTATTAATGGTTTGGATTCATATGTATGCACATGAATATATATGTTTTTTACAAAATATGAATATTTTATGTATTTTTTAGTCAGCCGGTTTTTTACCCGGTTTTTTGCCAGTTCTGGCCTGGTTCACATTTTGGGCTTCGCCAGTTCGATGACCGGTCTGGTTTCGATAACATTGGTTGTACATGCTCCATGACATGATGATACATGCCTTGACACTATGATGTTCAGTAATAGAAGAGTAGAGCTACTTCAGTGATTGGGTTTGACGAGCAGTGTATGGTAGTGATATATATATACAGTGATGATTTGGTAGTGATTCGAGAGCAGAGGTTATCAGCAGTAGAAAGTATAGGATTTGGTATGTGATAGGTTCACAAGTTTGACAATCTCTTTCTTATCTGGGTGGTAGGATGGGGTAAGGAAATGAGGTTGTAGCCAAAGAACTAGCGAGTTGAAGCTTCCTACAGCCTGTAAATCAGGGGGTTGTAGCCTCCTTCCAGTTGTAGCTGGAAATTGAAGTCATTGTAATAAGGGGGTTGTTTCCTCCTTCCAATTATTTTTGGAAAACTATTTTAAAAATGCTTCCGTGGGTTTACCCCTAGGACTCAGGGGTCCACGTCAAAAATTATTGTGTACTGTGCAACTTGTTATTTTCTTATACATTCATGATATGTTGTGATTGGTGATCAACAACATGTTTTTGATTAAAAATTTTAAATTGTGCAAATACTGATTCACCCCCCTCTCAATATTTCAACATCGACAAGTTTTGTTGTACAACTTAGAGCCGAGACACAAAACAACATGGGATCCATCATGCATAGGGGTCAAAGTGGGGAAATTGTTCTTTAATCTCACAGGTCTTAGTCATAAGTGATTAGATAAATCAATTATGGATGAGACTGGAGGAATGGGGACAAGTGACACATGGAACCAACGTAGCAATAAAGTTTAAAATTTGCGTAAAGCATGGCATAAGCAATAGTCTTCAACATCAGATTCTCAAATCATTCTCAACACAAGTTAATCATCAGTAGAACATATAATATAAGCATAGGTCACCATAATCATCATAGCATAATAAGTCAAAGGTGTTAGTATACATCAGAGAGCAAAATCCTACAAAGAAGCAATATACTTGATCTCGCCATATACATGTCTCTAATTGATATACCCATCTGTGAATTGTGTAACATCTTTGTTGCTCTGCTCAAATGAACTAAGTCACCACTGAAGTCATCTCAAATGACAAGGAGATCTTAGTCCTGGCAAGGAAATACTCTGCATCTGCTACAAAACAAAGGCTTTGAATGATTCATGTTGTAATGATGATCCATGTTGTATCCCTATCTGATTGTCTGGCTCATAAAAATAAAGAGATCAATCTGCATGCTGCATCATGGTAGCCTAACTACAATATATGTGATAACATATGGCTCAACTGGGACAAGTGCTCTAAGGAAGAGAATGCTTGAGAACCTCGGAATTCTCTGGTCTGCAACACCATCGCAACAACAAATATCCAACACTTCAATTTTCTGCTTCCTCTTTAGGTGTACCTGTTCCTGCGCACATGGAAGCAAGAAATTCCGGAGCAACATGTATGGAAAAAATAATACTAAAAATAAATGTTGGAAGTAAATGCTAGAAATAAAATGTTGAAATCACAAATCAAATCTAAGAACTGTAAAACAATTGCAAATTTTATTGAAAGACACATTCGAACTAGGTAGAGGGCCAGACTCAAAAGCGTAAAGACTCGCACAAAAAGAAGAAGAAACGATTCAATCTACTGCTCGAGTGAGCTTTTTTATCACCTAAGTTGCACTTATGATATTTCCAGTGAGCCGCCAGAGTATTGAACAAGTCAATTGTTCATTGTTAGTGCTCAGAAGTTCCGTGGTTACATCAGGACCAATGGTGGTCCGTTTTTTTTATAAAATGCATGTTCATACCCATTGTGGGCGTTGTAATAAATGCCCTAACACGACAAACTTTTTGTAAAGGACTTGGCTTCCTAGGACTTGGCCATCAATCCGATTATTCCAAGGTGTTTTTTCCATTTTCAACTATGCAATGCTGAATAAGTGATGTATAATTTTTGAGTTTTCAACCGCTCCTCCAAAGCTGGAATTATCGTCTTGGTGGTTAGGCCTTGGGAGGTTATTAAAGTTCATGTCGTGATGTATATAAACATGTTAGGCATTGGTATTGAGTCGTATGGACATGTTAGTGTCCCCCTAGATTGTCTGATTTCGAGAAAAATTAAAATTTTCCGTTTTTAGGCCATTTTTTAATGGTTTAAATGGAAAATTTCAAAATGTGATAAAAGTGTGATCCGGAGTCCGTTTTTGGTGTGTTTGGCCTCGTTTTCAAGCTCAGAACACCTCCTTTATCTCGGGACCCACTTTTACCGTGTTCCGGGCGACTAGATCGTCTTGTATGGCATTATTTCACTAAAAATGCTACAAAACATCAAAAAATGCTAAATTATAAGAAATTGCACCAAAGTCAATTTTCTTAAAAGAAGTCAAAAATCAATTTTTTAAAGGGTGAAGTGACTTGGCATGTGGGTGCAAGTAGTTAACGCCCCTTCTCCAACATCATTTCACCTCAAACTTTGGGTAAATTTTAAGGTAGCAAGTGGTCTCATAAAGGGATGACGTCAAACCATTTCGATTTGAAGTAGCGAGTATGAAGGTTGCTCTAGCATGTAGGGGTGGACCCCCTCTCCATGGATTAAAAATTATTAATACTTTGGTTATGTTATATGAAATGGCGGTAGCGTGCTTAAGATGAAGGTGAGTGGTTGGTAGAGTCTCACGTGTGGAAAAACAAAGATTTGGTGGGTAGATCTTTTGATGGGAGCGAATCTCACTTATGAGAGGTGGAACATCCCTTGGAGTTACACTCCACTTTAACTCAATCAATTTTCCTTCAATCGCTCCATACACTTGACTTTATCTCAAGTTAACTCACGTCCTCTTCAGTTGTTTGGTGCACCCCCAGGGGCTTGGTTACTCTATAAAAGCGAGGCCGTCTTCCTCATTTTTGACGGAAGCAAGGAACCTCTGGTCATGTAATTTGTTTGTTGTTATGATCTGAATAATATTGAGACTTTGGAGGTCCATTGGTGTTCATGTCACATGGTGAATGGTGTATGCTTATTGAGGTAATCTTATTTTAATTTGTTTATGCTTGATATCGAATTGGTAATCAATCTAGCTTAGAGGGTTCTCTTAAACACATAGGGTAAATATTTGATGCTTCAAGTTATTTACTTACAATTTGGCTTCTTGAGATTCAAGAGTAGCATTATTTATTAAGTTGTATTCATGATCTTTTGGTTTCTATTGGTTGAATGTACTAGATTTGATCCTTTTTTGTGCAAGTGTGAATAAGTTTTTCAGGTTGCGACTTTGGAGTAAGGGGAGGAGCTAAGTTGCATCGCCCTTTTCTTCAAATCTTGAAGAATCTACAAATTCTTGTACCCATTAGTACCTTCAAGTCTCAGAAAGATTCAAGCTTGAGCAAAGCTTTTCTCTTCTTCTTCTCTCAAACCTCAAAACTTTTCCTTGGTTACATGTTGAAGCAAGCTATTTCATTTTTGAAAGAAGTTGTATGATAAATATTAGCTTGTTATTTTACTAGATCTAATGCGCATCTAAATCTTAGTTATTAGCCTATATCTAGCATCTTTTACTTAGTACTTTAAATAACGCAAATTTTCAAATCTGAGGTAGTACTTGGTAGTGTAATTTTTTTATTGTATTATTGCACTAAACCAGTAATTTGTAAACTTTTAACTTGTTTGTTTTTAGCAAGTTGAACAAAAAAGAGAGGGAGTTGCTACCAAAATTTCGTGCTTTAATTCTTCAGGGGCACCCGAGATCCAACCTAGTTCCCCCTTCTTCATTCCCCATCTTTCCTTAGCAATTTGTAAGCCTTTTTTACTGGTTTTGAGGGTCAAAAGGCGATTCTTTCTCAAAAAAATTAGTATTGTAATAAATCATAAATAAAAGCGAGTGGGATTACGACTCCCACAACCCTTCTTCCCCCATTTGGGGGAAGCCAGTATCTGTCCATTTATTTGCTTTATACCTGCTCATTATTAAAGTAGTTTTATTTTTCCTTTTTTTTTTGTTTGTTCTTTGCAAGTAAGATAGATCAATCATGGTTTTTTAAAGTTTCATCTTTTCTTTCTCGCAAAATTGAATACTTACCCAGCCTTGCTTGCCCGAATACGACATCCACGCCGGAAAGAGATTCTTGGTTGTAGTAATTAGAAAAACTCATCTATTTTTGCATGTTTACTTTATTGCAACACAAGCACACAATCCATCCTTGAAGGGTTGTATAGATTAGTGCATTCACTATTCACTAAATCAGAACAAACATTTTCCTTTACCGTGTATGCTCTACCCCTCGCTGCTTAGTCTGACACTTGGGGATATCAAAAGCGGTATCGTGCATTCATTAATCCCTCACATCTAATTAATCAATTCACATTAATAAAATCTAGAACCCTCAAACATTACGAAAATTCGACGCAACGAACCTGAAGAAAGTGGGAAAATTCTTCAAGGAAAGCGGGAACAACTAGAAAGTAACCGTGGGGTCCCGTTAGGATACATCCTTGTTGGTGTAGTGTTGAACACCCCCCCACGACTCCATCTAGCCCACATTTGTTGATGAAATTGTCATTTGATGCCAACATGGACTTGCAATGGCCCCACAGGATGTCATTGATGCCACCAAGTCCTACCTATAGTGCCTTGACCCCTTACAAAATGGGTTTGCACCTTGTAGTGCCTTGGATCCTAAACAGAGTGGGTTTGTGCCTTGAAGCACGTTGTACTTGGTTGACAAGGTCCATGTACCCACAAGCTTGGATCTTGATGCCACCACCTTGCTGAATATGTTGAAGACCCTGCTGATGGCGTTGAAGACTCTGGAGATGGTTTTGAAGACCTTACAGAAGTTGGAGAAGCCCTAGATGGGTTGGAGAAGCATTAATGACCCATTCTGTGGTCATTCATGCTCTGATGGTGTCATGGTACCCTAAGAGAAGGTCTGGCAACCCCACAGGTGATGTCATGATGGATCTTGACCCATAGAGGTCCTCCTGGTGTGGGTGAGGTGGTTGAAGAAGCCCATGAATCCTCTTGCTTCATGAAGAAGCCTTGAAAAAGCCCTTGGACCCACACTTGATGGCTTAAAAGTTAATAGTTCTTGTACACTTGATGAAGATGATGTGGTCATTGATAAAGACCTGGAACCCCTGATGAAGACCTTGATGCCCTTGCAAAGGTCATGAAGTCCATTGCTTGTATGATGGCATGATGAAGGCACCCACACACATGTGATGACACTTGGACACTTGCTTGCATGTTATGGGTTGATGTGGTGTCTGTAGGACATGACACTTGATGGCTTTGATGTTGAAAATTGAAATTGGCAATGGTCCATGTTACCATTTGATGACAAGCTTAAAGCCCATGATGCTCTTGCACATGGCACATCCTTTCGAAGCCCTAGTAGCTTAATGGTAACCCTAAAACCATTTTAATGGTAAGGGAGAAGCTTGAAAA
Organism: Pseudotsuga menziesii; assembly: GCA_001517045.1. Lineage (NCBI taxonomy): Eukaryota > Viridiplantae > Streptophyta > Pinopsida > Pinales > Pinaceae > Pseudotsuga > Pseudotsuga menziesii. The sequence continues at coordinate 197,798 of LPNX010198136.1, read as the reverse complement.
ACGGTTAACTTAAGTACACCCTAAAACCATAAGGATGTGTGACCAAACACAACTATTAAAAACTAAAAATACAAATTAATAAACCTTACCTTCCTTATCCTTGAAGTCGGCTCCAAAAATCAAATTCAAATTCAAATTTAAATTTTTTTTTTTTAAAGTAGGCTCCATAAATTAGTGGAGAATGTGTATAAATAAGACATAATATATCCTCATTTTGAAGTGCAAATTCGGATGAGGAATATCAGCTTTGAATTCGACTGAGGAATTTTGGAGGTGAGAAGGAGCAGTCAACAGTAGTCATTTGTTTTGTTTTGATTTTGTCTACAGCAGTCCTTTGGATTTCCGTGGGGTCAATCCAACGAAGATAAACAAGCTCAAGACATTGCACTGAGGACAAGCTCGTTGATTGTGTGAACTGGGGCAGTTTGACTGTAAAACTCGCAGGAGCAGACAATAGACCCGAGATTTCAGTAGACTTAGCAGCAGACCCGAATTTAGGAGCAGTCCGAAATTAGCAGCAGTCAATTTTTGTTTTTGGCAGCCCAGTTTTGGGTTTGCTTAGGGTTTCCATAGTCCCAAAATTGTAGAGAAGTGGGAGCAATCCCGAATTTAGCAGCAGGCTCAAAGTTGTAGCAGCAGAAGACCTCATGAACAGTCCAAAAATTGTAGACCAGCAGCAGACATTTGGTGGATGTAAGGTCTAAAAACTCAGGTGGAGTATATGCAGACACAGGCAACAATATGACAGTCTTGATCTTTCTCACTTACTTTGATCTTGGTATTGCCTCAGTAAGCATATGTATAGTATAAGCAGCAACAAAGGTACAATATAATGAAGGCACTCTCCTTTTACTTCTCAAAGAAATTGCAGAAATTACAGGTCATCTTTTACTTACCAAAGTTACAGATTGCAGGATATTTTTTTTATTAAAAAATTGCAGATGTGTGTTTTGTTAGAGTTCTGAAAAGAATCACAAGGTGTATTTTCTTCATCTCTGAGATCACAAATACATTGTGTATGATGTTTCTCTTTGGGGG
>LPNX010198136.1:150467-189914 GCA_001517045.1 Pseudotsuga menziesii | reverse complement strand
AGTAAATTTTAATCTTGATGATTAGCATGCAATGTTAATTTTAAATTATCAACAAGATCAACCAGGCGGTATCCCTTATGGGAGGTGCCGGTACTTGATCTTGGATTGAAAAAAAAGTATGAGTTTGTAGCAGAAAAAAGAGAGTTGTTTTAACTAAGCTAAGCCCCTACTTCTCCTGCTTTTCATATCCAACTTGAAGTCCCTAAAGGGAGATAACAAGTGGACAGAGGATACACCGGATAGATGGGTTGTGTTATTACTCCTTTTAACAGAAAAATAAAACTTGAAAAAGGAAAGTACAACTAACTAAAACAATGCCTAACCGCACAACAATCTCTGTGACAGAGATGGTGGTCTGTCATAGAGATAGTGGGTAAACATAAAATAAAACTAAATTAAACTAACCTCACAACAATCTCTGTTACAGAGATGGTGGTCTGTAACAAAGATAGGTGGGTGAACAGCAGTAAAAGAGACTAAAATAACCTCACTTCAATCTCTGTGACAGAGATGGTGGTCTGTCACAAAGATAGGTGGGTAAACAGAAAAACTTGCATAAACAGAAATCTAAGCAACTAGTATTCTACTTCCTACTCTACTTCCTAATCTATTTACATATAGATTACAAGTGCTTATTAAACTTTTGCAGAATACTCCAAGAGAACTTCTCGTTGGGGTTTACAAATATCAGAAAATAAGAGAGAGAGGTGAGGGTTTGAACCCCTTTTGGAACCGGTTGAAGGTTGAGGTATTTCTGGGCCAATTTGGGCAGCACCTCCCCTTCACCTGTGTAAAACCTGTCACAAACCAGCAAGCTTTGTCCGCTGGAAATCACAGAAAAACTCAAAGAAATTATTATAAAAATTTAGTACCCAAAAACCACTAAGTTACAGCAAAAATCTGAGTGAAAAGATAATAGAAATATGATGTTTAGAGGGCTGAAAACTGAGTTTCCAGCCACCTAAATGATGTTAAAACATCAGATCTGAAGTATTTAATTAATATACTAATGGTTGGGGCCTTAAAACCAAGGTTTTTATCACTATACAATGATAAAAACTGAGTTTTAAAACCCTTGTAAAAAAATGTGCGAAAATGAAAAACAGAAATATAACCAATGGAGAAAATGCTCCTTTGTTCTAGATCCCTGCAAATAAACTTATGAGAGCTGCAAAATGTAAGCAAAGAGGTGAGCACAAAAATAAATCTTACAAAATGCTTTGTAGAATCTTCCTAATCTACTCACAAATGAAGATAGAAATACTTCTACCTACAAGTCTCTCCATAAAATACTTTGTGGAGAGCTATCTAAGCTAGTACAAATGCAAATCAAATAAATATAAAGCAAGTTACCTCACAAAGAAGCATGGAATGTAGAAGAGAGACACCAAGAATTCCTCCAAAGATTACTTGTATTAACCCCAACTAGGGCAAGAACATTACAATAGCCAAGGAAGCTTGAGAGAATATGAGAAGAGAGTGAGGAAATATTCCAGCAGCATAACAATAGCATGGGAGAAGTTGTGAAATGAGGGAGTGAGACCCTCATTATATAGTTGAGGAAGACCCCAACCGCTTGAAGATCAACGGCCAAGATTAGATCTAGATCTCCACCACTAGATCTATGTATTTGACTTTGCATCACTCTCAACCAATCTACACCCTTAGATTGCTTCTTAATCAATGGCTTGGGTGCTTGATCCATGTCTCAGTCAATCCACACCCTTAGATCTAGGGTTTTGACCAAGCATCTCCATTAAGATGAGCTAATGGTTTAAATGTGGGCCCAACTACGCTAGGCGCCCTCTAAACTTAGCGCCTCCTCCAAATGAGCTAGACGCCCTCTAAAATAGCTAGACGTCCTTCATATCAAGTGACGCCCTTCTTTATTTGGCTAGCGCCTCCCTTTATGGTGGAGATTTTCCTTATTTAGGGTGGTAACGCCCCTTTTTGGAGGAGCCTCTAAAAATGGTAGCGCCCTCTATATTGGGTAGCGCCTCCTCTATCATGTGTGGCGCCCATCTAAAATAGCGCCCCCATTTAATAGCCTTTTTTACCTTGACGCCCCATTTAGCGAGGGTTTAAACCACGTTTTGATCCTCTAAGGTTAGCGCCTTCTCTATATGGAGAGGTTTGGACCACTTAAGTCCTCTAAACTTGGCTTTGACCTTTAGCCATTTCTCCAAGATCAATTTTTAACCTTTAGACTTAGGCTAAAATTACATTTCTCCTTAGATTTAATTTTTCACTTTAATTTTTAATTTTTTCCAATTTTGACTTAGGAAAAATTAAAAATAAACTTGGAAAAATTATATCTTAGCCATGGGGGGGTGGAAAAATTTTGAAATAAATTTTCCTAGGCTTAGGAACCCCCAAACAAAATTACCATGGCATTATTTGATTTTTTCCTTCAAAATCAAATAATAAGAATTTTTGACTTACGGAAATTAAAAATTTCCTAGGGGAGATAGACCCCTCCTGACCAAAATTGGTCTATCTCTTCAACCACCTGTCTGAATGACATGGGACTCGAAGCAGTGGCTTAGGGGGTTTCATAGCAATTTACCTTGCATTCATAGCCCCTATTACAAAATGCCAGTGCTTGAGCAATTACATTATTACATCAAAACTGAGTTAATTAACCACGAAGGGGTGAAGTTAATTAACTAGAAAAAATTAATAAAAATACAACAACATAATGAAACTCCGCAAGACTCTATACAAATGTCTAGCATGGTCATGAATAACATTTTGAAACCTTAGCCACCCCATGGACTTGACTGCTAGAACGCCCGTCACCACTTTGGAGGATTTTGAGTGAAAAACCAAACCAATTAAAATTGTTTACACAACAAGATTAATTGGAAAGGGAAAAAACACTCAATGAGGGGACTTCTCTAACAACCAGTTCCATGGTGTGGCATCCATATCATATGACCCACACTAGTACATATAATTACATTAATTTTCCCACGCAGGGGAGCGGACATTTCGTTTTACAAAGGGGCAATTGCCCTGCAGGAGTGAAAAATCCTCAGATTTTTCCAAGGTACAATTTGTACAACTTTGTACATCTTCATGTACATGGAGTTGCCACCTAGTCGAAATAGGTGGGCAACATCTGGCTCCAACTTGGGGACATGTGTTCGATCATCGGAGAGCACATGAGAACTCTAGAATCTTGCAACCACAAATTCTCACCAATAACCAACATAAGTCCTTAAGCAAAGACCAATAAATAAGCAATAAACAATATAAATAAATGAAATTGCTATACAAAATGAAATAGACATACAATTATTCACATCTATATGCATAATGAATAAACCAATGAAATAATACAAAACTTTCTAAAGAAATGCAAGGGAAAAGGGTTAGAGATACGTTACAAAGGGTGTCCCTTTGGACACCACGTTGACTCTATGTGTAATAAAGCTTGAGCTGTTGACCATTCCTTGGAATGTTCAATGGCTCACCATCCAAGTGACTCAGGTTGAAAGAATTTGGACCTGCAACTGATCTGATCACATAAGGGCCTAACCATAGGCTGTAAAATTTCCCATGCTTTCCTGGCTTTTCTCTGCCTTTGTCCCATAGGACAACTGTATCCCCTACTTTGAAGTCTCTCTGTCTAGCTGACTTGTCAAAGGCTTTCTTTGTCTTTTCCTGACTTTTAAAGTTTTGGTCATAAGCTTTTCTCCTTATTTCATCCAACTCCACTAACTGATTTACTCTGTTTGGAAGTGCAGACTCTTCTATGTCAAACTCTCGGAGCAACTGATACAGTGGCAGGGTAAGGTGAACTGGCAGCTGAACTTCTAAACCATAGACTAACTCAAAAGGACTCTTGCCTGTAGATGCTTTCTTTGTTATTCTATCAGCCCATAAAGCATATTTTATTTTACTGTCCCAAGATCTTTTGTTTTCCCCTACAATTTTCTTGACTATGGTCATTAGATTTTTATTACTAGATTCTGCTTGACCATTTCCTTGAGGATAATAATCTGATGCATGAGATAATATAATGCCATACTTCAAACAAAATGCAGACATCTCAGTTGAACAGAAGGCCTTAGCATTATCTGTTACTATCTTTGAAGGCACTCCAAATCTTGTTATTATCCTATCTTCAAGAAAATCCATGATTACTTTTTCATTAGATGATTTAGTGGGAATGGCCTCTACCCATTTAGTGAAGTAATCTGTAGCTGTTATAATCCATGAAAACCCATTACTTGAATTATCTTTAAACTTCCCTATGAAGTCTAAACCCCACTGCTGAAAAGGTGCTTCTACAACAACTGGCTGGAGGGGAAGGGCCGCTAACTTTTGTTTTCCAGTGAACAATTGACAAGGTTCACATTTCCTCACAAACTGATGCACATCTGAAAAGATGGTGGGCCAATAATATCCAGCTCTAAGAATCTTATTGGTGGTGGTTCTAGCAACAAAGTGACCACCACAAAAGCCATTATGAAAGTCATCCATTAGTTTTTTAGATTCATTTTCGTCCACACATTTAAGGATAATCCCATCTGGATTCCTCCATCCTAAACCATCTTTAATTAAGATATACTTGGATGCTTTGAGCCTTAAGGCTCTTCTCTTATGACCAACCAGGTGACTTGGGCAAGTCAATTTTTTAAGATAAAAGATAATATTAGAATACCATCCAAATTGCTCAAGCTTTAACAAATCCGGGGATGAATCTGGAACATCAATCTCACAAACCATATTTTGATCAACCAAACCTAAAGCCTTCTCATTACTTTCTGCTAACATCTTAGCTAATCCTTGTCCTTTGATTAATTTAGTGGGCCTGATTTCTAAATCATATTCCTGAATTTTAGCAGCCCATCTACTTCTTGGACCTAGGCCTTCTTCTTGAGTTAACACATCTTTAATTGCTGTACTAGGAACATACCCAATTACTTTGGCATACCCTATGAAAATCCTGAAATGATTAAGAGATTTTACCAAGGCATAAGCCTGTTTTTCTATTATATGGTACTTTAATTCTGAATCTCTTAAGATTTTGCTCATGTATGCTATGGGTTGTTCTTGACCTTGGTCATTTTTCTGTAACAAAACACCAGCAATGGTGTCTTCAGATGCAAAGGAAAAAAGATAGAATTCTTTAGTGTAATCTGGGCTGATTAATACGGAAGCTTGACCACATGCATCTTTTATTTGTTGGAAAGCTCTTTTTCCTGTTTCATCCCATTGAAACTTGACATCATTTCTAAGCAACTTATTTAAAGGCTTAGTTACTTCTGCTAGATTAGGAATAAATCTCTTAAGGAAATTAATTGTACCAAAGAAGGATTGGAGACCTTTCTTTGTATTAGGCAAGGGGAGTTTAGCAATGGCTGCAACTCTTTCTGGATCTATTTTGACACCTTCTTTGCAAATTATGTGACCCAGTAATTTTCCCTCGATAACCCCAAAAACTAACTTGGCTGGATTTAAAGAGATCCCAAATTCTCTACATCTTTCAAAAACCTGTTTTAAATGCCCTATGTGACTTTTCCCATCCTTAGAAAAAACCGTTAGATCATCCTGATAAATTTCAATAATGTTCCCAATTAAACCTCTGAAAGCATAATCCATAGCTCTTTGAAATGTAGCTCGAGCATTAGATAAACCAAAAGCCATCCTGATATATTCAAATGTTCCCCAAGGAGTTGTAAAAGTTGTTTTATGCCTATCTTCTTCTTTGACTCTGACTTGGTTATAACCAGAAAAACCATCAAGCATTGAAATCATACCAGATCCTGTTACTCTTTGCAATAAAGTTTCCATCTTAGGGAGGGGATAATTATCTTTTTTGCACACAATATTTAGATTCTTGAAGTCCACACACAACCTGATTTGACCATTCTTTTTTCTAACCACCACCAAATTGGAGCACCAAGAAGAATGCCTAGTGTGGGCTATTATTCCAGCTTTCAACATCTTTTGAAGTTCCTGTTGTACTAAGGGAGCCAACTTAGGATTTATTTGTCTAATTTTCTGTCTAAATGGTTTGGCTTCTTCTTTAAGCGGAATAGTATGCTGAATTACATCTTCCCTATAGACTTTAAGTTCATCATATGTGAAGGCCAAAACATCTCTATATTCCCTTAGTAAATTAATGATTTGTTCTCGTTCATCTTTGGGTGTTGATTTTCCAATTTTAACCATCCTAGGCTCTTCCTTTGTGCCTATGTTTGCCTCTATATAATCACTTGGCTTTGTGCCTGATTCTTCCTTAGGTTTATGGCCATCTTCTCTATCAAATGCCCTCTCTAAAGACACAACTTTCCTAGGGGCTGGATTAAGCTTTTGACTTTCTTCCGTATAATAACAACCTTCTTCCTCTTCACTAATGTGAAAGTCAGCAAATTCTCCTATATTATTCAAAAACTTAATCACTTGTTTATCATCATCAAAGACCTGCCAATTATCTACATTATCTGGAACTGAAGGCCTGAAGATAACTTCCATTTTAACCTCTTCATCTACTAACTTTGGTGGTCTCTGAAGGGTGGAAGCAGCTACTGCAAGTCTATCTGCCTTAGCATTTAATTCTCTAGGAATTGCAATAAATTCTATGTGATCAAAACATGGAATCAGATCCAAAATTGCATCCCTATATCTTCTTAACCTTTCTGATTTGCAAGCAAACTGTTTATTAACCTGTGAAATGATCAAATCTGAATCACCTTTGACCTCTAACTTCTTGATACCCTTATCTTTACACACCTCTAAACCAAGGAGCAAGGCCTCATACTCAGCCACATTGTTGGTGGCATTGAATTCTAGTCTATAGGAAAAATTGAACTCCTCATGAGAAGGGGATTCAATGACTATGCCTGCACCTTTACCAGCTCTAGAGAAGGCCCCATCAAAGTGCATATGCCAAATTTGATTAACTCTTTCATCTTCATTTGATTCTTCAATAGGTCCCAAAGAGTTAGCCAAAATTACATAATTTCTCAAGTCATAAGTTTTATACTTTAATTCATTGCTTGGATTTCTTGGGTCTTCTACATGGTTTCTCATCTCCAACTCTCGATTCAATCTAACAAAACTCTCTTCAGGAGTTGGAATGGTGGCATAAGTCAAGTCCATTTGAATGTTCCCTCCTAAGTCTGCTCCAGTTTTTCTTGAGAGTAACATACCCCAAGCATCTGGGACATCTATCACTACTATGTCCATTTCTAATTGAATGTCTGGAAAAGCTGCTAAGTGTACTTGTAAGCCTTTAATTAAACCACATACATCAATCATCTTACTGCCCATTGCACAAATGTTATGATAAGGCCTTGAGATCCTTAGATTTAATTGTTCCATAACTTTTTTAGTCATCACATTTGAGCTAGCCCCTGAATCTAACATGCAGTTGTGTAGAAGATGATTGTTTACTAACAACGAGAGGAAAAATGGCTGGTTCTTTTCATTTCCCTTGTCCATACTCTGAAGAATGACAGGTGCATCATGGTAGGCTATGGATTTGTCAACATTATTTTTATAAGGTTCTTCTATAGCTTTGAGTAATTTTCCCTTTTGAGAAGGGATCTTCATGATTTCTGCTACAGGAACCAACATCTTAGCATTATTTAACCAGCCTCCTAGATCAATGTTTAATTGTGTATTAGGAGCAATTGAAATAGGAGGGGGAGGAGGTACCTTAGGAACATTGGTTGGAGTTCTTTCTTGACTTTGATTCTTCTTACCATTTCTTTGGTAAGTCATTTCTCTATATCTAGAGAAATCTAACACTTGCTGCTCACTAGGCTTAGGGTCAAAAGCTGCTTCTGCTACTTCATTTATTGATTCAACCCTTTGACTATTCTCAACTAGATCCATCCATTCATGCATGCCAATATCATACTTCTGCCCACACATGTTTACTTGTTCATTCTCTATTTTTTCATTCATTTTATCACTTATGATTTGCAAAAAGACTTGACATGTGTTTTCTTCATGAAAATCCCCACAAGGCCTACAATATGGAATAGCTTGATGGTCAACCACATTGGTAGACTCTAGAGGATTAGGGGGCCTTTGATCTTGAGCTGGGGCCGTCTTTGGTTTTGCCACCTATCATTTGGCTTGTTTGGATAGAAATTATTTCCTCTATTTCTTTCCAAAGAAACTACCTTGTTTTGCAATGCTCTCTGGTTTGCCTGCATGGCAGCTATCTGATTAGCATGATTCAATTCCATTTTCTTAATCAATTGGGTGAGCTTATCTATGGAGTCACCTTGAGGTTCCTGGTTTTCAAACTTAACTTTTTTTTATTTCATTAGTCTTTGAAGAACTACCCCTTGAAAACCCAGGAATATTAGATTTACCAGCAGCTTGCATGTTTTTATCTATCTTGATAGCCTTTTCTTGTGCATCCTTAAGATTTACACGTTCCTTATCCCTTATCTGATATTTCATTTCTCCTTCAAATGCTTGGATGTAATAAATCAAGAGAGATGTTTCTTGGGGCTTGATGTCTGCAGGGAGGCTTTTCACTAAGTCATTAAACCTTTTATTAAATTCCTCCATGGTCTCATTCTCTTGCTTGTGACTAGTATGCAAGGCTGCCAACAAGAAATGATTATCCCTTCTATCACCCCATCTATCATTGAAAGCTTTAATGATTTCTTTGAGAGTTTTAAACTTATTGTCATTCTGATCTTGAAACCATTCCATGGCATCATCTTCTAACGACAAGATGAACAACCTCATTTTGACATCCTCATGGTTATGAGCATTACACCACTTGGCCAAGCACTGGTTGAACTTGGTGGTGTGAGACCTGGCACTGATGGCATTATTACCTTGAAAGGAAGGTAACTTTTCTATAGCTTTATCTGGCAAATCATGAGGATAACCAACGATGTTAGAGAAATCACATGGCTCGCATAGATCATCCATTGGTGAGGTTTGGTTGTTTTGGGCAAACAACAAATGGATATCAGAGATAGCCTCTTCTCCAATATCTGCAAGGAGTCTATGGGAGCAAGTCTATTCAACCTCCTCCTATATACCCTTCCAGGCTCGGTGAGGGAGTTGAGTAGACCACCTGAATGGCTCCGGGTAGAATACCTTACTATATTTTGAAGTGGAGTCGCCACTTGGAGAAAAAGATAACTCTAATATGGGTAAACAAGTTATTAAATTTAATTAAAGAATTTTATTAACAGTTTAAAGAATTTTAAAACAAGAAACTAATTAATTAAGCCAGACCAAGGACAAATGACTTGTCCCCGGCAACAACGCCAAAGATGTTGCCGCCTAATTCACACTTTAAGACACAGGAAAGTCACAACTTGCTATGTGTGTCCTTGGGGGCAAGTGAGAGCTGGGGACCACTGTCACCACAGTCCACAACTCCTCTGTTTAGGCAAGATCCCAACAGAGCCAAGGGGGGTAGTCCCTACAGGAAAACTAAGTTCCAGATTTATTAATTAATTACAAATTAATTAAAGGGATCTTTTATTAAAATTGTGAGGCTAAGGTTTTGAGAGATGACAGTCAAACTAATGCAAGATGCAATATTTAAATGACAGTCAATCCTTTTATTTATAACTAGTGCCTAATGGAGTCAGAGAATGCAACTTTCAATGGATGCAAATCTAAGTTAATTATCCACAGATTAAGTTGTCTAACAAATAAGATGAATAAACAAATAAATGGTACAATTATAAACAATAATGAACCAAGATGTTTAAGCAATATACAGATGACCTAAATTTATCAATATAACAAATGAACAAGATTTACAAGTTATGGACAAAAGATAGCAGAAGAAAAATGCTTTGTATGAAAATTATTAAACTAGCAGTAAATGAAAAATGGAAAGACTTTAAGTTGAATTACTTGAAGTCGTTAACAAAGGTTAAGCATTCACCACATAAACAATTGCAGAACTGAAAGGAAAAAACTTGTAACTGAAAAGTGAAAAGCTTGCAATAAAATAAAAAGTGAAAGTGCTTGTAGTAAAACCTTGAACAACAACGCAAAGATAAACAACAGTGACCTGTGTTTGTAGGACGTTTTGCAATGTCTCTTGGTTAATTTTAATAAATTTTATTAGAGTTTTTCTTCTTGAAGTTTAGTTTTAGAATTGGTGGTGTGACTACCCCAATCTAGTACTTCTCAAGCCAAAGAGGGAATGCTGTTGCGCTCAACAAAGTGGGAGCAAAGCCCACCCGTAGCTCACAGGTCAAACCCCAATGCTCCGGTGCTCAACAAGGAGGACGTAAAACGCCTAGAGACCCCCCACGGTCTACTACCCCTTCTAGCTTCCTGAGGTCACTGTTTTTAGTTGACAGGAAAAATGACTAGATGGATGCCTATTAAACTAAGACTTCTCTATCCCCTGTCGTATCTCGCGAGTACCCCGAAGGGTGATAACCGAGTAGAGGAGCAGGAAATATTGAAGTTGTTGTTGGTTAGTTTTAAGGAGTAAATTTTAATCTTGATGATTAGCATGCAATGTTAATTTTAAATTATCAACAAGATCAACCAGGCGGTATCCCTTATGGGAGGTGCCGGTACTTGATCTTGGACTAAAAAAAAAGTATGAGTTTGTAGCAGAAAAAAGAGAGTTGTTTTAACTAAGCTAAGCCCCCACTTCTCCTGCTTTTCATATCCAACTTGATGTCCCTAAAGGGAGATGACAAGTGGACAGAGGATACACTGGATAGATGGGTTGTGTTATTACCCCTTTTAACAGAAAAATAAAACTTGAAAAAGGAAAGTACAACTAACTAAAACAATGTCTAACCGCACAGCAATCTCTGTGACAGAGATGGTGGTCTGTCACAGAGATAGTGGGTAAACATAAAATAAAACTAAACTAAACTAACCTCACAACAATCTCTGTTACAGAGATGGTGGTCTGTAACAAAGATAGGTGGGTGAACAACAGTAAAAGAGACTAAAATAACCTCACTTCAATCTCTGTGACAGAGATGGTGGTCTGTCACAAAGATAGGTGGGTAAACAGAAAAACTTGCATAAACAGAAATTTAAGCAACTAGTATTCTACTTCCTACTCTACTTCCTAATCTATTTACATATAGATTACAAGTGCTTATTAAACTTTTGCAGAATATCCCAAGAGAACTTCTCGTTGGGGTTTACAAATATCAGAAAATAAGAGAGAGAGGTGAGGGTTTGAACCCCTTTTGGAACCGGTTGAAGGTTGAGGTATTTCTGGGCCAATTTGGGCAGCACCTCCCCTTCACCTGTGTAAAACCTGTCACAAACCAGCAAGCTTTGTCCGCTGGAAATCACAGAAAAACTCAAGAAATTATCAGAAAAATTTAGTACCCAAAAACCACTAAGTTACAGCAAAAATCTGAGTGAAAAGATAACAGAAATATGATGTTTAGAGGGCTGAAAACTGAGTTTCCAGCCACCTAAATGATGTTAAAACAACAGATCTGAAGTATTTAATTAATATACTAATGGTTGGGGCCTTAAAACCAAGGTTTTTATCACTATACAATGATAAAAACTGAGTTTTAAAACCCTTGTAAAAAAATGTGCGAAAATGAAAAACAGAAATATAACCAATGGAGAAAATGCTCTTTTGTTCTAGATCCCTGCAAATAAACTTATGAGAGCTGCAAAATATAAGCAAAGAGGTGAGCACAAAAATAAATCCATACTTTGTAGAATCTTACTAATCTACTCACAAATGAAGATAGAAATAGGTAGTTAATTGTGACAAGTTAAGAAAAGTTTTAAAATTGGCTTTACATTGATTCACCCCCCCTCTCAGTGTCTAACAACATTTTCCTGTGCAGAGCCACTTTGCTCAGAATCCGAACATATTCCCAGTACCTCATGGTATATCGGGAATCCCAGTTCCCCTTAATTCACTCATCATCGAATAAGATTAAAATTGACCAAGTAGACTTCAAAACATTTCTCATTCTTAGTAGCAGTTATTTTACTTTGACTCCATTTTGGCATTGGTTTATATTGCATCAATCTTTTATTTTGCTTCATTCAAATCTATTGTGAATGCCATTTCGTGCTGTTGAGTTATACTATTTCATTCTTTGTAGTACTTGATTTAAATATTGTTTAAGTTCTAAAACAACTCCTAACAACCATTTCATCCATAACTAATAAACTTCAAAAGCCTTAGAAACTCTTTCGTAGGGACTACCCCCCTTGGCTCTGTTAGGAGTGGCCTAAACAGAGGAGTCAGGAGCAAGTGACAATACCTGACTCGAGACTTTCCCCTAAGGACACACCAAGCAGCTTGAATATTTCTCCTGCGTTCCCCCTAGGTGTGTGTAATGCGACAACAAGTTTATTCAGTCCTACCTACCCTAGTTTAACCAATCAGACAAGTGTTAAGTAAAATCATAAATCCAATGCAACCACATGCTGAAGGGACCAACTGATCTTTCTTTACAGTTAATAATACAAGTCGGAGATGGTTTGGAAATAAAGTGAATAAAAATCAAAGCCACTCTAACTTGCTGCTTTATATTCAAATAAAGACGTGGAATAAAATCATGCCAAGGTTGGAACTGTTTTTTACAGACTTCATCCATCAAAATGGCAATGGGATCATAAAAATAATGTGAGTTTGACGTTGATGGAAGAAGACAATATGATTCGGGATTCATCCCCTCTAGGAAATTCTTTGCTTTCTCCTCTATCCGACGAGGACATTCAATTCTATTCACCCCAGGAAAAATGGAGGAACCAAATGGGAATAAGTTGTAAGGTAATGAAACTGAGACTGAGATCAAGCCCATTTGTTGTTAAAAAATAGAGAAAAGATGAAATTGATTTTTATACACCTTCTCCATCCACCCATAAGAAAAATTTATAAATTGAAAAATATTATTCACCAAAGATGAATGAGAAGGGAAATGAAGCGCCTTTTTTCCAATTATGCGACAATGCTCAGACTCCTTACTAGAAATCTTGAGAAAAATAGCTTGATTAGAACACAAACCCATACAGGAAGACTCAGAAAGATGGGACGGGAGGGTGGATTGAAGAGATTGAAAATATATATTTTCTCCTAGATAGCTAAGAGTGATTGACCTTGGAATTTGATAAGAGAGAGAGATTTTCACATCAATGATGCTTTTGATTGCATGACTAATCTCAGAATGATTGATTAAACCCAAGTATTGAATCAGACCATCTTGATCAAGGATCAGATGATGAATATCATATAAATCAAAAAATTGCTCTTGATTAGGTTTGTTTACAACCATATCATCATCATGTGATTGTTCTCCCTTAAGATCTTCATTATTATCATTCATTAGAGAAGGAAAAACATCAATAAGTTCATTTTCAGTTTCCCTATCACTCTCACAAGTCTGCTCTTCAACCATATAATGATGACATGATTGCCTCTCGGAAGAAGTTGTATTGTTTTCAAAATCTTCTTCAGAGTTATGATCAAAATCTAAATTAAAATCTGGATGGCTAGAACATTGACTTGAATTATCGTCAACTGGGAAATGGAGTTGATCTCCAAAAGGGTCTTCGATGACAGTCTCAACTATGGATGTTTCCTGATGGTCATTAGTTGGCTTTTCCTCTTTATTTGTGCCTTCTTCGGGTGATGATGACACTATAAACTCTTCCAAGTTGATGTTCAAGTCATAATATGAAATAGGCTCATCATCATGGCTATTCTTTAGTAATTCTATGACATTTTCACGAATTGAAGGGTCACTTAAAACCTCAATCAAAGGTACATTTTCTGTTGGCTCAGGCGAGGAGAAATCAATTTGATAAGGACAATCATTAGTTACTTCATCATCATTGTCTTGATGATCCTCCTCAAATCGATTCTCATCAACACAATCATTGCTTGATTTCTCCTCTATGGATTTATCAATGTTTTTACCCCATTTCTTTTTTAGTAAGTTAGTGAACATGTCGTACCCAGTAATGGATCTCTGTTCCAAATGGTTAAACCATAGCTTGGATTCCCCATCTAAAGGAGCACCAAGGGAACGCATAAAAACATCTTCAGCGCCCTGAGATTCCATATACCACCAAAAGACATCCAAATATCCTTCAATATATACATAATTGTTCCTAGAGAAACAAGGCAACTCTTTAGTGTAATCATTCGGCATAGGATGTGGTGCCTCATTTATTTTAGAGAAGTTAAAAGGAGAAGGTTTAACTTGTCTCTTGGAATTTCGAGAATCGTTCACCCAAGGCTCTAGATGGGTTTGATGTTTACTCACTGGTTTACTCGTAATGGCCTCGAAGTCTTTATTACATGGGTGAAAAAACTGGTGGGAATCATAAGGATTGTGATAATTAAGTTCGTACCCATAGTCATGTTCATAATCATCCTCATACCTAGAAGTTGATCGCCAACTATTCCTTTCGTCATCTTGTCTTTTAAGCTCAACTAAAGCTTCACCAAATTCTTGCAAAGTTTGTGAAAATTTGTGGATAAATACGTCTGAATTCATTATGATTTACATAATGGGTTCGCTTCCTAGCAGAGTCACGTTGTTGAGTTTGTATGAATGGTTCGGTCCTTCAGTGGAGTCGTGTTGTGGAGTTTCCAGGGGAACGAATTGTCGTGTTGACCAAAAGGTAATGTCGTAAGGAGAGGTGAGCAAAATACAATGATTATGAAGATTAAGACAATGCAAAATGTAATCATTGAAAACTTAAACTGGATGTGATATGAATGATAGGAGGTTAACAACATTCATAGACACTGAAGGTAAATAAGATGAACCAGGGTAAGCCTCTACCTCCTCGGCAATGACGCCAAATTTTATCACGAATCTTGTAGTTGCCTCGTAAGTGATCCTATCCAGGATGGCAGAGGGGAAATGCATCTAAAGTCATGGCCTATGATATAAAAGACCTCTGAAAGAGCTTAGATGTCACGTTAGTCAAGGATACCGACACTTTAGACATAGTGAAATTACTAAGCCTAAGGGGCGTCACTATGATCAAGATGACCCTAAAAATAAAGAAAACAAGTGAATAACCCTGGGTATCTTGATTAGATCTCTTAGTATGGTGGTTAATTCAAGATTTGAACAATTACTAAGAGAAATCGTGTGCCTATGTGAAAAGCCTCGGTTTGACCTAGGGTTTTGGTAGTGAAGAATCAAATCTATGGGAAAATGGAAAAATTGAAATGATTTAGGCACTGGAATTGATTGCTAGGTGTAAGATAATGCGATTAGAGGTGAAACTAGAAATACCCAATTTGTGGAATGAGAAATACCCACTTCCCTCAAGGAGGGCGTCTCCCCTAAAGGAATGATCAGTGTGTTCGATGGGAAAATGGAGTCCGATAGTCACAAAAATTTAAACTAAGGGGTTTTAATGTATTTTCAATGTGGGTTTTAAGTTTTAAAGGCAGCTGCAAATCAAATCCTATAAATCTAAAATTTGAGGGTTTTAAAAGAGGGTTTTGTTGGAGAAATTTACAACTAATGGGATATAAATTTAAAACAAGAGATATAGAGTAGATCTTACTCAAAAAATCTTGTAGATGCCTTGCAAATGATGATTATAATACCCTGGTTTTGACCCCATGGTATTGAATTGCACATGATGTAAATATTTTATTTGATCATGGTGTGGAGCCCAAGGCAAAGGCCCCACCATGGATTTAGTATTTTATGTGTTGGCGATTAAAATCGATGCCGATAGTTTATGTGCTAGCCAGACACAATATGTTTGAGACATCATGTAAAATGCAAATTAATAAAAACACCACAACTAGCTATGCGTCACAACGTTAAAGAGATGGGGGCATGATTTCACAAGGAATATGGAGGGGAATATTCAAATCTTTGAACCTATCGGGGAAAATCCAAATGTCTTACAGAAAACCCATAGAGTAGTCAGCTACCCATTTTTTGTCCTTTTGTGCCCAGTCATCTAGAAGTTGGTTGAGGAAGTTATTGCATGGAATGGGCAAGGCATGGGGGTCAATTTCGAATTGGGCAGAGCACCCATTTTAGAAAAACATGTTTTGGCTTAATGGGCAAGTAAGAACCCAAAAATTACTCCCTCACCCATTATGCATTCATGTCCTCCCTTCCTCACGGCAAGGGGAAGCTTGGAGAGCTCTCTCATTCACGTTTTTGTCTACCTGTGTGTTTTCTCTCACGTTTTGCAGGAATTTTCTTCATTTTCCCCATGTCTAGGAAGTTGTTTTGGTAATGCTTAGGGGCTGGGCTCTCTCCTGGATGTTTTTGCTATTGTTTCCTCATTACCCGGCTGAGAAAACCCATTGTTCTGGTTGCACAACGAATGGAAGAAGAGACCCACGATTTTTGGGTGTTTGCTGAGGCCGTTTTTCCCACGTGAATCCCATAACGTTTCTGAATTTGAATCCATGAGATGGGGATTTGTAAGGGTTGTTTTTTCCTATGTGAATCCGTTGAATCGTTGCTGAATTCAGGTTGTTCATCCAAGGGTTGATTTCCCCATTCACCAAATCATTTTTTGGTTGAAAAACGTTTTCTGAGTCTAGATGTACGATTTGGGGGTTTATGGTGGACGAGTTGCTCCCATATTGCCCAAGACTGATTCTTGGAATCGTATTTTGCTCACCCAAGGTTGTTTTTCCCCATCTGCCATTTTTGTTTGTGGTTGCCAAACGTTTCTCTACAACCCAACAATTGTATTTTGCTGTTGAGTGCATGCTTTGTGTTGACTTGGCTGAGTAAGTCCAAGGAACCCATCTGTTAGATGGTTGAATGTGTTTGGATGTGATTGTTGGCTTGGATGAGTAGGTCCAAGGCCCCCATGTTATTGGCTTGTTGCCCTAATAGTATGTGAAACCCAACTGTGTGTCGGCTTGACTATGGGTGTATGGTCTTGTTGTGTGTAATCCTATTGTTCCCTAGTTCCTTGTGGAAATCATGCCCAACTCGGGGGTGGCAGTGATGCTGAGAGATTGATGAGCACACTGGCCTATGGTTGGGTGGAACGTTGCAACGACGTAGCTATTCTCAAGATAAGTATTCTTTGTGTATTTAATTTCCGCAGCTATATTTGTTTTATGAATTACTATGAACATGCTGAATGCTTGGATGAATATGTTTTCCTTCTGCTGTTTATTTCATGTATAATGCATCTATGTATGCTTTTAATTCAATGCATTTTTATTATCATGTTCATGGGGCTAGATCACCCGTTTAATAGTAGCAGTAGCCTAATCACGTCCTCTCCATCGTCGGTATGAGGGGTGGGGACGTGACAATGATTTATCTCATCTCGATCAATTTGAAGCAATTTGAATGAAGCACCAAGTGAAATCGATTTTCCCAAGTGAGGTAGTGCACCCCTCTTCCTTGCAGTGTCAAACTACTGAAGTGAGATTTGCTACGCAAGAAAAGCGAACTATAGATGCAAGAAAAACATAGAGCATATCAAAGATCAAATATACTATTGAAAACCCGCTGATTGTGAAACATCTTCAAAAGAAACGAGTTGGGGAATCCCACAGAAACGCCTAAGTGAAGTCACTCTCTTGCATGCAAACAATATCTCTTCCAAACTATTTTGATACCCCGAAAAATTCTTCAAATGCTAAGTAAGATAAACTTTCCAATCACAAACAAGAACATCTCTCAAAGAAGATCAAGAATTTGTGCGAAAATCTCTTTATTCAAATGCCCAGAGCCAAGAGTACAAAATTTCCCGATGCGATCAATGAGGGGGGGTCTCTTCTTTATATAGCTTTTGAGAGACACAAACCCTATCTTACTTTTTCATCCAACGATTGAGATTAAAACATCATCAACCTTGTAGATTACATCTTTTATTTATACATGGATCAATACAATTGAGGGGGGCAAATTACCTCATAAATCCCATTTTTACAACATGATAAAACATTATTTTTGCAAGTTTAACACTTAGGGGACATGGGGGGGGTCATTAGGGGGACCCCCCATACATATTTCTAAAGATATGACTTGATTTACACTCTTTTGTTTTGGCCATTTTAACCAATTTCGCCCTATGGGGGACGCCCTCCCTAAGAGAGCCAACAAAATAATCCGGAACATCATATTGGATGAAACTGGCGTAGCTATGTTCAAAGAGCCATAATGAATCATCTGGAAGCATTCCCTTTCCATTTCCTTGACCACTCAAGCCAAATCGATTTCCGTAGTGATTTTCCTAGTTCATTTTGTAATTGTTCATCCTCTGAAAATAATAAAAATCATCATAACTTCGGTTAGGCTAAGAACTGGGGCAAACTGACTCCACAAAAGTGTTTGGAGACATAGTCGAATGGTACAAGTGACTAGTCATGCACACTAATCCACTGAAATGCCATAAATATCATCATCTCATAATATAAATAATGACTAGAGTCAATAAAAAAAATACCTGGAAGTCAATAATTGTGACCATTTGGTGAAAACTGAGACTGCAGTATTGGTCCTGGGCATGTCTAGTGTGAATATAGGTACTGTTAATTTTTTTAGTCTCTGCCTTGGGAACCGTGTTTGGATTGGTCAACTGGGTTGACCAGGTCAAAATACCCAAATTGGAGGTGAGATATTGAACTGAGCTAAACCTGCATGCATCCAAGGTAAGAACTCCTCCAAGATGTATATTAAAACCCAACTTAAATCATGCTAATTAGAATCATGGTGACAATAATAATAATAATAATAATAATCAGTAAAATATACTTGTGTTGTTGAACAATCTTTGAATCTTCGGGAAGTCCCTTGTATATGCCATACTCACAAAGTTTAATCAATTTGCTAATGTTGGGTGAAGGTGGAAAACACGACTATGGTAAAAGGTAAATGACTTCTAGTTGACTTTGACCATATGATCTCTCCGAATGATGACAAGTACACAACCACAACGACATATGCATGACAGCTAAACAATAGGGAATGGTAGTGTTTGATAAGTGGATGAGTTGATCTGAAAAGAGTCCATTCAACTTTAACATGTCTACGCCTGCAGGGGTGCGGAAATTTCATGGAAAAAGATAAGAGGAGAAAGAGAAAATATGCCTCGCTTGAAATTTTTTGTCAAGTACATCTTGATCATCTTTATGGTACATGGCACAAGTGCATGGTACATGGTTGCCCACCTAGTTGGTTAGGTGGTCAACACGTCTCAACTTTTTGAATGGCAATTCTGGGTTTTCCAACTTCTTCAATATTTATTGGAGTTTCTATTATAATAATTTTTTGGAAATCCCATGGCCTCTCTAGATCTAATCGTGTAAATATGGCACAATTCTAGGCACTAAGTCAAAAGATATTTGGCATTTTAGGTTGACTGCATGAGGATAAGTGAGACCACATAAAATGTTGAGTGTCTCACATGAGGTGGGGAAACTTTGAGTTATAATGTTAATGAACTGTTAGAACATTAAACCCAAAGCTAGACTTAGGGAAAACACAACTCTAACATTCTAACATTCTAACTTGTTTCTAACCGCTAACACATTTAAATTATTGTAAACTATGTGCAAGAGGGACTCCTAAAGCTATAGAGGCTAACTTGATGTTACTTGAGTGTCCATGGTGACTCAATACATAAGATGTTATATGTTATATCAATCCTTAGGGCTTAGGTGCTCAAATATATGGCGAGTTGCACCTAAGAAAAGTCCCTGACTTTGAGGATTTTTGAATGAAAAAACCTTAGAAGATTTACAATTGTGAAGATGTAGATAATCCTAGGTAAAATAAAAATTCAAGAGACATTCCCTTTGTGCAAGCATTATAGGGGAGCTGAGTATGTGTTATAACTGGCCCTTTACATATACACCATACATCTTAGTTACATCATTACATTACATCATGAGCATACAAATGCCATAGTTTAAATAATTGGCTTAGACAATCCATACATCGAATTTTATCTGTATCATCAACATCTTTACCCTTAAGATAAACCCTTGTACAATTTGAGGGGTAATAGACCTACCTCATTACTTCTAGATCTTCTTGCTTTTGGATCTCTCATTCTTGTACATTTCCACCCCCGTGTGGTCGCCCATGCTCAGGGTCAAGAGTTTTTCATGTTTTTAATGACCTAGCATAGTCTTCATGCTCCACTCTAGTTTATTTTCCTTTCTTGTCTTCTTCCTTTTATAGGAAACCGTTTGGTACTCCCACTTTGTAATGACATCATTGTAATCAACAATCCCATTGACCTACTTTTGTGGTCATTAGTTGGGCATTAATAAAATTATCTAATCTTATATTATTTCGATGATTAAGATAAAGCTTTCTAGCATGTTATTATTTGACAATATTTAATCCTTGTCTCCTTGGTAGTTCTCTTTTAATTCCCTTTGCAATGCTTTTTATATGATGTGGGTTTACTGTTGTGGTGTGGTTTTCTATTATTTATCCTTGTATGATTTTCTACCAAAATCGAGTTCATTTGGTATATTGCTTTTGTGGAACATAAGTTCATTTTTATGTGATTTTACTTGAGGTAGAAAATTAAATAATAGCTAGAAGCTTAAGTTTTGTGAATGAAATACGTTTATGATTAATGACTCAAATTAAGTATGATAGATGAGGCTTGTTGTTAATTTCTAGCATGTAGAATAGATAATATGTATTGCAGATGATATTCATGCGTAGAAGCAAACATCATTATGTTATTTGTATTTTCTTCTTCCATCTAATCTCAATTTTTATTTCAGTGGACCCCACCAAAACTAAGCGTTCCATTGCTGAATTTGGTAGATAACATATTTCAGCTTAATCGAAGGGGTTGGCTAAGGTGAGTTTACTTGAATTAGTTTATAAATACTCCATTTTATGAATTTCTTACAATACACACTGTTTTCTAGTCCATCAGATGTTTTGACATATACAATTACATTAACACCAATTGCGAGTTGGATTTGGTAAAACTTTCAATTGCAAATGATTGATAAATTATCCTCATGACTTGCTGATATACGGTTATTTCTGTCATTTCATTTTGGGGAGTGAAATATAATTAGTATATGGTATTCCCCTTTAGGTGTCTTTCCTACTTTTTATTTATATACTGTAGATATGAATCAACAACTAGTTTTATATCACTCAAGCTAATATCTCTTTACTGGCTTGTTTCTTGGAGAGCATGTTGCCTTGAGCTAGGGCAATTACCTGGGAGGTAATATGAGCAAGTCTATGCAGTAGGGTATCTATTGTCCTTGACCTAAATTTAGAACTATATAAATACTAAAGGCTAGGAGGAAACTAGGCAATAAACAAATATAAACTTGATTGTAGCAAGAGACATTGTCTAATGTGATTATTAACTTCCAAAACCCTTGATATGAAGTCTTTCAATTAAATGAAAGTCATGATATTGTTGCCTCTGTTAGTCTATTGAGCTTGCAGGGGGTCTGTTCTTTTGAGACCAAGTCTTTGATAGCTACAAATGTGATGGGAATGCATGTGTGATGTAGGGAGGAGGCAATTGAAGCAATTGTTGAATCGATGATGCTCTTTAGGATTACATCTAATGCTTCCCATTCTCCTTTTTACAATGAAATGGTGAGAAAATTGATAATGCTAGGCGATGATATCCATGCCCTATTTATGTTGAATAAAGAGCTATGCTGTTGGACAAGGGGGTCTCAAAGATACAAGATCTTAAACAAGCTTAGTTCAGGATACAATGTTGAATTATCATGGATGGTGGGACCTGTCAAGAAGGGATCATTGATAAACATTATTGGAGCACTTCAGAAGGGCCATGTTTATTTTATTGGAAAAATGCAACCTTTCTAATACATAGTATTAACGGATACAACCAAGAAAGTTTGTCTAATTGTAGTACAAGGCATTAGGGGAATTTTGAGGTCTAAAATGGGCCTCATAAGAGATATAATAAAATATTAAGAGTTAGGCATTTTGTAGCGAAGGTTTATTTACAACTCACCTTTTGCACTACAATCTATGTAACTATGGTTGAGTTAAATTGAAAAGACGTCTAGAAATGAAATTAATAAAAAATATCTTTGATATGACTAGAAATAGACGTACTTTTAGTATATAATGTACTAATAAATAAAATAAAGTAAAATGCATATTTTTTGAATTATAACCTTAAAGTAAAGTTATATATATATAAAAGGAGCTAAATACAGAAGCTGATCTATTATAAAAAAATGCAATACTCTTGGTGCCAGGGCAAACAGAGATTGAAGAATCTCTTTCTAAAGACAACTGAATGTAACTCTGAATGTAAGTCCTATGATAACAGTTCATGATCATTCTTCTTGAATGATTGATATTTTCCATTTGGAATATATATATATATAAAAGTTAAAATATTAAAAAATAAATATTATATAAAATTAAGTATGATGAATATTATTTTGTTTAATTTAACTAAAAGTTAAATTTATACATTTAAATTTTAAATTTATGCAAATATTTACTTATCATAAATATATATCTAAAAAATTAATTCTCTATAACAATATTATATTATATAATATTATAATAAATTTTGTATAATATAAATAAATAATATATATGAAAAAGTTTAATATAGTATCTAACTTCTATATACAATATATACCTCACATTCATTAGATAAGTACGCTTGATTTGAAGTTTTAATGAGTTTCACTTTTATATATAATATATTATATAAGATTAATACTACCACACATTCATTAAATCAAGTACGTGAATGAATTTAAGTTTAACAAGTTTTACTTTTATATAATATATTATTAATACCATAACATATTCATTGTATGAAGTGAAGTACGTACAAATAAATGGAAGTTTGAATTCAATTTGAATTTTCGTTTTCTTTTTATTATTATTAT
This sequence comes from Pseudotsuga menziesii, assembly GCA_001517045.1. Classification (NCBI taxonomy): domain Eukaryota; kingdom Viridiplantae; phylum Streptophyta; class Pinopsida; order Pinales; family Pinaceae; genus Pseudotsuga; species Pseudotsuga menziesii. Next base: position 167,110 of record LPNX010198136.1, on the reverse strand, counting down.
ATATAGTAGTATTTTAGAGTATTTTACTTATTTAGAAGTACAAAGTATATACATATTATATTCCAAAGTAATGTATAACTATTTTTCCATAATGAGTATGGTTATCTATGAGTTTGCATCCACCATTAAGAATTTGACAAGCACCTTTAACTCAAGCAATTCTACTTCAGTCATAAGGGATGATGTCATTCTCTAGAATATGATTGGTTTTTTTAAAATTCATTTTGGTAGAACTTTTTTTGTTTTGAGGCCCATTTTAGATCTCAAAATTCCCCTAATGTTTTCACAAATCCACCATTGTTTGTATATGTATTGGTTATGATTCAAATGTTGGAATTATTAGTATAATCTATACCTATGGCTCTGACCATTCATATCTATCTTTGTGTACTATTAATTATGGCCAAGGCCATATTTTATTTGATTGATTGTATACCAGATTTATGGTTAAGGCTGGCCAAGTCAAACTTGATATGTAGGCTCAATAACCCTCTTGGGGTTTGTGCCCTTGTTTTGTGGGCCCCTAACCCCCTTGGAAGAGTCACATCACCATCTTGAAGGGATGCCTAACTTGAGTTGTGTGTAACTACATAACTTAAGCTCTCATTTGTATTATTTCATGTTGTGATCTTTTTTATCTGAAATACCACATGTTATATGCCTAAGGGCATTTAATTTTGACATTTTCCTCTAGTGATTGATGTTTTTTGCTTGGGTGCACTTGTGTTTGTTTCTGATGCTTTTGCACTTATTCTTTAGTGCACTATAGCTATCTCTCTCTAGTGTGCTTGTGAAGAGTCTATTTCTGAATTTGGGCGACATTTGTTTCCATCGTTTCTTTGGTTGTCTGCTATAAATATCATCATGGTATTAGAGTAGGGGTGAACCTTAGTCTTTCAATTCTTTTGGATGATTTGAAAACTATTGGCTAATGGCATCTTATGGCATCTATGTTATAGTGCAGAACTGTGGTTTTCTTGGATCAACTACTCTAGAGTTTCTCTAAGGGTTCTAGAGATATATACCCTAATTTAGGGATGCCTTCCTTTTATGGTGTACTTTGGCAGTTTTCACACTTCCTTATGACCAATGCCTTCATTCCTAGGGTTACCTAGGGTTTTGTACCATTTGGACCTATAAATGTGATTTTTCTGAGGCCTTTCATTCCACGGGGAGTCTTCATTTTGTTGTTTTTGAGCCTATGGATTCAAAGTGGTTGTTTTCCCGTTTGAATGGGTCCAACTATTATTCTTGAGTATATCAAGAGTTTGCCCTACTTTGATGTAAACGGTATATGGATATACTTAATGGAGCCACTTCCTATTGAATATGATGATAATTATGGCCTCGCATGTTTGAAAAAGGATGATTTTCTTGGGTTGGTCTCTCTTTATGTCAAACTTCATCTCATTCCTCTTACCAAAGGATAACAAGGACTCCCTTTAGGCTAGAGTCATTGTTACTACTCAAACTAGCACCTCTTTGCAAATCAAGGTTATGTAGGCCTTGTGCTATGGCGGTAAGCTCAAGAGAGAGTAAGACCCAATGTTATCGCAGTCTAACCTCTCAAGTTTCAATACTTTGGGTAGCTCCTAAAGCTAGGGGGAGACTCTAATCAATGAAAGATACCTACAACCACCAACAAACCACAAATACCTTCTATGACTAGTTCCTTATCGATGTCAAACAATATGAAATCAAGACACAAGAATCATATATAAATGGAGTTATTCACCTTATCTAAAATTCCAAATAATATCACTCCTTTCAAGACAATTTCACGTCTCCCATGGCAATGCCACACTTCCCAAGGAAACCACTCCAAAAAGTGCACCCTCAAGGGAAAGAGGACAATTGAACTAGGGTGAAATTGCAAGACAAGCCATAAATACCACACCCTCTAATTCACTAATTACGAGGGTTTCATGTATCCCAATCCACTTCCTCAGAGGATGACTCCCTCTATGGTCTGTGGATAAAACCTTGGGAAATTTTTTAAGGCGGACCAGAAATACTAAATCATGGCTATTTTTGGATTTTTTGAATTAATTTAGATATTTAGGGCTTTTTCCAGTAGTAAAACATGTTTATGTGTTTTTTGCATAAAAGAAAATTTGTAAAAATTGATAAAAAGAGAGTGATAGATAGGGTTCTCAAACCTTAAGGCTTTGAGAGATAGAGGCTAACGTCCCAAGATGGTATTCAATACTTGCAACTAGGGTTAAGCTAGCAACCTCAAGGGTTTGGTAGTGAAACCCTAATTAGGGAAAATGGAGAAGTGCAAGGCCCAACAAAATAATGTAGAACTCCTTTGTAGGAATTTCTCCTCAAGCAAGTAGATAAAATGCTCGCAAACAAACCCTTAGTCCAACACACTTCAAGAGCAACACTGAACTAGGGTTAGGAGATATACTTACCAACATTAATGAAGAATGAGGAAGATAGTGTGTCACGGGTCACCCTTGAGCATGAGGTATTACAACTAGTCTACCATCAACTTAGCATGTGCAAGATCAAACACAAGAACATCATCAATTCATCCTTCAAACAAAAAGGACATCCAAAAGAGAGGTGTGCATAGCTTCAAGTTCTCCAATATACCAAGAGAATAAGAAAAGAATACATAATTTGAACCCTTGCCCATGATTTGCAAATGGGGTGAGATTGCCTTATTTATATGAGACAACCCTCAACTTTTTATAAATTTGATCCTACAAAGTTAATGACAAATTATAAAATTTAGGATTGTGCACCCACAAACTGGGGACTAAACCATACAATGACATAAAATAAGAATAAAAAATGTGCAGTTAGGTTCCACCAAGTGCAAGGTGAGCCAAAAGGAGGGTGTCATGCCCCAACTAACCCCAACAGATGCTTGTCCCTCAACGCCCTCCTTTTTAACAATGTAGGCTTTTTCTTTAAGCAATGACGTCATGGGTCTAGAGACAAAGAGGAGGGGTTTTTCATCAAAAGAATGGGTTCAAGTAGGAAAAATGAGGTGCAGTAAACCGGGTATGGAAATCCTTACATGTGCAATCACCTCCACAAAGCAAGATATGAGTGTGGCCGTGTGTCCCAATGATTTGCCTCAAGGGCACCAGACAACCACCCAAAGTGTAGTCAACAGAGCCACAAGGCCAACACCTGCTTGAGGTGGAAACCAAGGGGACATGCCATAACCTGATCAGAGGTATTAGCCCCCAAATCAACACTCTACATAACATAGCCCCAAAAACATGGCCTCTACCAAAGAAAATGAAACCCCTCACTCTAGCACATCTAAAAGGAACGCTTCAAACACTTTGAAGCGTAATAGGTCACCATAATGGCCTTAAACGATTTCACTAGATTCATGTGGGTCAAGATTTGTGGGATGCTCCCCCTCTCCCAAGAGGATGCTCTGAGACCCCTCTTAGCGTACATCACACATGTTTTGCACCATGTCAAGTCCCATGCGCTATTGATTTTGAATGACGTCACTAGATTTCTAGATTCCAGTAAGTTTACATGCTTTCCACACAGTAGAGGGTCTTGTGTGCTTGATTATGTGCTAGTCAATCAGGATTTTCTCTCTCACAACCACTAGTTTTGGCTAAGTCCCCCCTTTTAGTTGACCATGCTCTCTTGTCCTTCTCTATTCAATCCAACCTTCCTCCGTTTCCTACCCCCCATCTCTCTACTCCACTTCATACAACTATCATGTTTGACAATGGCGATTCAGATGCCTTTTCTTCTTGGTTTCAACATCTACTCTTCCTATCTCCTACTTCTTCTCCTTGGAGTCTACCTCCAAATACAATCACCTCCCTTGTTCCATTTGAGAAGCAAGCCCGAGTGTAAACCCCCATACTATTTGCCTTCCATCTTGTCCCCTAAATTATGGTTCCATCCATATGAACTAGAGGTACACCGAGGATTGCAAAGCACACTGTTATCACTTATATATTGTAGTTGGGCTACTATGATGCTACATATGGATTTTCTCTTTATTCTTTGAGCCATACATATTTATGGGATACAAGATGGAACATTTTGCAGCATGAGCCATTTAGAGCCTTCATTCAATAGTAGATGTCGATTATTTCCTTGTCCATTGAGATGACTTCGATGACGACCTAGTTCATTCGAGCAGAACAACAGAGACGGTACACACTTCACAGATGGACATATCAGGTAGAGGCATATAGTGAGATTAGGTATATTTGTTTCTTGGTAGGATTTATCTCTTTGATGTATACTAACACCTTTGACTTATTATGCTATGATGATTATTGTAATGTTCCCAAAAGTGACATGCATGCAAAGCCTGAAAATGACATGCATGCAAACCCTAAAAGTGAGATGCATGCAAACCCTAAAAATGAGATGCATGCAAACCCTAAAAGTGACATGCAAACCCTAAAAGTGACATGCATGACATCTAAGCATTATTTAATGATGCATGCACTCATGCATGCATCTCAGCTAAGGGTGACGTTTTCAGTGAAGGAGGTGTCCGATGAAGCTGATGATTTGCAGGACTGATAGCCTTCTCGTGCCGGAGAGAATGCCTGGCACATGTGGAAATTCTGAGGTCTCTAGGCAGGCTAGCGAATTGTTCTAGAGGTGCAGCTGCTCATGTCCCCCTGATCCCGAAATGGATGATCACTGCTCCAGATGAACACGATCGGATCTGATAATCACCGGGTATTGGAGTATGATACCGATGATGAGAATGGTGCCTGGGTTTCGAAGGTAAACTGAGATCTAAAGACCCAACGAATGATTTGGGCTTTTCTGTTGAAAACCCCTTACGGCTGCACACGTGCCCCTGCAACAATCTCTGCTGTATACTGGATAACTTTGAATAAATTGAAGAGCGAATGGTGAACTTGTATGGCTTACCCTGGATGAGACTAGGGCAGATATCTCACTACCGAAACCCCGCTAGTTGAAGATGCCGTCTCCAACCCCAACTACTGTGCCACACGCTGTTCTGCTACTCAAGAGCTCCACAATCAATAGTNTCTTTCTTTTATAACTTTCAACTACGAAAACCCTAACTTTTGACCTAATTAGGTCACTTTAACTTCTAATTTGCAGTTGACTTGCATGCATGCACATGGAGAATTAATTGAGTGCATGCATCATTAAATAATGCTTAGATGTCATGCATGTCACTTTTAGGGTTTGCATGCATGTCACTTTTGGGAACATTACAATTATGGTGACCTATGTGTTGAGAATGATCGAATAATCCTATGTTGAAGACCATTTCTTATGCCATGCTTTACACAAACTTTAGTCTATATTGCTATGTTGGTTTCATGTGTCACTTGTTCCCCATTCATCCAGTAACATCCATAATTGGTTTATCCCATGTCTTATGACGGAGACTTGTGAGATTGAAGATCCTTTTCCCCACTTTGACCCCTGTGCATGATGGACTCCATGTTTTTTGTGTGTCATTGGTTATGAAGTATGTGGCTTGACTAGTGTGGTCAAGTTTACCGGATGGTTTTCCTTTAGTCCTCAAAACAAGTGCTCCTACCAACAGTGTCTTTAGACACTAAAGCATCGAAACGCATAAATGCTATATCTAAATGATGCAAAGGGAAAGATGTGATTAGTAGTGCTTTTAAGCACTAATGCCTATATATAAATATTATAAAACTAGTTAGTGGCCAAAGGATGAGCACTCATCCATTGTATGATGTAAGGCTCATTTGTTTCTACAAGGCAACAGGGTGAGGCAAACCCGTCAGGGCTATGAATGCTCGCTGGCAATGGGGCTAGGCCTTAGTCATTTTCTGAAGCCCAGAAGACTTTCCATGACACCTGCCTTTGTAGGCTGGCTATTAGCTTTTGTTAAATGCCTTACAGTTAAATGTTGCAAATTGTTAAATCTTATTAAAATGATACTTGCTAGAGTCTAATGGAAACAAGCCCAAGTACTTTATCCATTTGTGAGACACCACCATCCCTTATTGCTATCTATCATGCATATGTCACTGTGGTTGTGTGTATTTGTTATCATTCAGAGAGATCACATGGTCAAAGTCAACTAGAAGTCATACCCTGTTACCTAAGCCTTGTTTTCCACCTTCACCCCACATTAGCAAATTGATTAAACTCTGTAAGTATGGCATATATAAGGGACTTCCAGAAGATTCAGAGATTTTTCAAAGGCAGGTATATTTTATTGATTATTATTATTATTCTCACCATGATTATGATTAGCATGATTTAAGTTGTGTTTTTAATATACATCTTGGAGCAGTTCTTACCTTGGATGCATGCAGGATTAGTTCAGTTCATCATCTCACCTTTAGTTTGGGTATTTTGACCTGGTCAACCTAGTTGACCAAGTCAAACACGGTTCCCAATGCAGTGACTACAAAATCAACAGTGGTTACATTTGCTCCAAACATGCCCAGGACCAATATTGTAGTCTTAGTTTTCATTGGATTGTCACAGTTATTGAGTTCCAGAGTTCATTATTATTTTTTATTGACTTTGGCCATTACTTTTTATTGTGAGATGATGATATTTTTGGCATTTCAGTGGATAGGTGAGTATGAGTAGTCATTAATACCATTCTACCATGTCTCCTTGGAAATAACATGATTTGACTTTCTAAACTCTTTAGGATACTTGTCGCTTTACTTTTCCAACTCATAGAACTCCTTTTTGGCAAGTTTTCCTGTTTTTACGAGTTGCCGAATTTTTCACTTTATCCAATTGTTTACTCTTTTTTTGGGTTTTTCGAGAAATAATTAATTTTGCAGATAAATAATTACTTGAGAACTTAGGAAAGTGGGTTTAGGGGTTAAGTAGGTGCTCTAAGTTAGAAAACGAGCACCCCCATGGAAAAAACAATCTCTTAGTCCCACTTTTATGTCTTAGGGAAATTTTACAATTAACTTATTAAAAATAAAGCTTGGAAAAACATAAAAATATATATATTTTCTGGAAATTAAAAACAGCTATGGTGGACTTGGTACATGTTCATACGACTCAAAAACAATGACTAGCATGGTAATATACATTGACACTATAACCTCCCAAGGCCTAACCACCAAGACAATTATTCCAGCTTTGGAGGCTTGAGTAAAAAACTCGAAAATTATAAATCGTTAAAAAACGATATATAATTAACAAGGAAAAAACACCATGGAATAATGTATTAATGATTAAGTCCTAAGAAGCCAAACCTTTTACATAAATTCATCATGCTAAGTCATTTATTACAATTCCTTATGAGGGTATGAACATGTTAAAAATAAAAAATTAAAAGGGCCTAGGATGGTCTAAATGGACTTATGAACTCAGAATTTGAACAAGTAATTGTTCATCTTTCGCGCCTCACTTGAAAGTCCAATTGAGTGCAACTCATGTGGTAACATGCCTTAAAGAGACTCTTTGGTGTAGTAATTAGAAAACTTGTATTTTTTCTTGTGTATTTTACTTTGGAAATTTACCACTTGCTCTCCCGAGTACAGCCTTAAGGCCTGAAAGAGATTCTTGGGCTTAACAATTAAAACACTTGTTCAAAAAATATTTAAAAGCTGACCAAGGCTCCGTTGTGAATGCTCTGCACCTCTGCGGTTCGACCGATCAGTTGGATGCATAAAAAGAAATGGGAGTGACTAGTTTAATTAGGTTATGTTGCTGCCGATGTCACACCGTCAGCAGAATTATTTCGAAAGCTGTTTCCCAAGTGGGAAAGGTGTGGGCTTGGGGATGTTACCACCTAAGTTGTACTTGGTGGATATTTCAAGCGAGCCAATTAAATGGAACAAGTATACTTGTTCATTCTTCAGAGTTCAGAAGTCCGTCAGTTATTAGTTTTTGTGCATTTGTTTCTATTTATGAGCATCTCCAGTTATTAGTTTTTGTGCATTTGTTTCTATTTCAAGTTGTAATAAGCAGTTTCTTGGATGTGAATCAAGCCATCCACACTGCATTCTGTACTTTCTTTGGAAATTTTTGGTTTGCTGATACTTAGAGAGTCTGAGGTTCTCGTGTGCTCTCTCTGAGAGCACACGTCCCCTATGGAGCTAGATGTTACCACCTCATCTTGACAGAGTTGTCCAGAGAGCAGGGAAGCTTATGAATTTGTCTTTGTTGCACATAGGGTGCTGCTTAGGCCTCCTTCAGCCTGCAAAACACCACAAAATAGTTAGCATATGGAAAGTCAAAGTGGCATATATATATCAGTCACATGGATTTGTTTATTTTGGAATATCAATGTTTTGGTTGTATAGAAGGACAACATTATAGATACATGTTTCCAAATTTTGAACTCAAAACTATCAAATCATGTTTAGAAGAACAAGAACGGAACTCCTGCCCTCATATGTGAAGTTGCTACCTGACAATAAAGCATAAGTACGTATTGCAGCTGCAGGAAAGGTGACCAAGTTTTGTAGAATAATAAATAGCCAACTTGCTATCCAACAAATCCTTCCATGTGTTAAGGAGCTGTCAACAGAGGCTTCTGTGCTTGTCCAATGTTCATTGGCATTTGTAATCATGGGAATTGCACCTATCTTAGGGAAGGAAGCAACGGTTGAGCAATGTCTTCCAGTCTCCCTTGCACTTCTGAAGTATGACTACCCTGATGTTCGTCTTAACATAATAAGCAAACTTGATCAAGTGAATGAGCTGATCATAATTAATCTCCTATCTCAGTCATTGTTGCCAGCTATTGTTCAGCTTGCAGAAGACCGGAACTGGAGAGAGGAAGCACTAAGGGAGATATATCTATAATTGATGTGCAAAAAATGCAAGTGCAACATTCTATTAAAAGAGCTCACTTTGGTGCAATTATCACATCAATAGAATTTTCCTCCAATGGAAGAGCATTACTGTCAATATCTCTTGAACGGGCGGCAAGAGTTAACCCAATTCCTTGTGAAAAAGAATGGAAAGATTGGCAGATATATCTGTTATCGCTCACAATGGTCTTACTTTTTGTCATTTTGTTCTACATATTTTTTGAGCATTCAGATTCATTTTGGAATTTTCCTATGGGAAGGGAACAACCTGCAAGACCTCCAATAGAAGCAATTCTTGGTGATCATGTTTCTTCCGATGATCAAAATATCTGGTGAAATAGGATAGCATCCAAGAATTCTCTGGATTCAGTTTTTTACTTCATAAATGTGTTGTCTACATTTAAAGGGAGGGAATGTATACTTTATGTGGTGTTCTAAACTTTTAGTTGGAGTGTTGTCCATGTTAGAGAGATTTCCTCTCAAGAGAAGATTTATTTAGTTGTGCTGGTTCTCTCCTTCATGCTCGACATTGTTACTGTATCTGCCAAAAACAAAGCCATTAACAAGGAGGAGGCCATCACTATCCGGTCGTTTGGAGGACTAACAGAAGACGAGATACAGAAGATGGCGAGAGAGGCTGAGTTGCATGCTCAAAAGGATCAGGAAAAGAAGTTGTTAATCGATGCTAGAAATGTTGCAGACTGCCCAGGGTGAAAACCAATTTCCAAGAGCAGGCTCAGATACCGTGAAGTGTCACTCCAGATTTAAGTCTTAAATGCCAACGCTCATCGGATTGACAAATCGCATTTCCAGTTGGTATTCGTCATGCATTTCTTCACGGGTATTCAGTGGCATTTCCTAGTTGACCGAGAGTTTAATCAATTTGTACAAGCGTTGGGAATTGGCGTGGAGCTGATTACGGGCATTATCAGTTTATGTAATTGGCAGCCACCGTGAAATATTATCTCAATATTTAGCAAGCAGAGATCACGTTAGCAGTTGGTGTTTTATTTGGCATCCAACGACTTATAGATTTCCACCGGCCGACAGCTGAATGGTGAAAACGTGGAATTTGCATCCACAGCCAATAAATGCCGCAATATGAGTTCTGTGGTAGTCGATTTTGGAAATCCACGTTCTAAATAATTTTTGATCTGATTGACAACCGATTTGTTGCGAGCATCAATCACATATCGTGATTAATTTTCTACTAGGAGCTGTGATTTATCAATCAGGGAATGGGCAGTCGTGAATTTAAAGGTAAACATCCAAATTCGTGGGCGTGTTTTTATTCCAGACTCGTTTATTGACAGCCGTGGATTTTTTGGAGCGCCTAGTTTTTATTTTACACGCCAATTACCTGTGGCCGTCTTCATATCTTTCGACTGGCAGCTGTTCAGAGTATCTATCATACCGAGTGGATTTTGCAGCAAAATCCAATCTTTAGTCTCGACAGCTAGTTGGGAAGACATCAGTTGTTCCTCGAATCATTTCAATAGCAGCCAATCGCTTGGAGTTTGGTTTGACCTTTTTTGGGCACTTTGGGTTAACACAACTAGTTAATGAGTCACCACATATCTTTGTAGCATCCGAATGATCCACGTATCATTGTTATCGAGCTGTCAGCCGTAAGAGTGAGTCCAAACTGGATTTTCTTCTTCACGTGGAGCTTGGATCATTTATCAGGCAGCCGAATGTGCTAAGACTTTCATCAGTTATGCGATTTGAGCCACCTTTTTGGAGGAGGGAAGGTGTAGTTGAACTAGATTGTTTTTAAAAGTGGTAGTTACTCCTTAGTTAAGTTAAGGAAAAAGTGGATCTAGGATTCACTTTAGATTTTTTATGTTATTTTATCTATTTGAGAAATAAGAGCCTTTTTTGGGCCTATAAAGAGCAAGGCACTTTCATTGCAAGTGGATGGAAAAATGGCGCTGGGAGGATTTTTCCCCAGAGCTAATAGAAAAACTCAGTGAGGTGTTTCTTTGATGTTTGATTGAGCATTCTTTTTAAGCGTGGCATTATCTTGATGAGTTTCAATATGTGTAAAAGTTACTAGATTATGTTTTTTGTCTTCTATGTTCATGTATGGGGCCATAGAGGGCTGTATTCAGCACATTGGAAGGCGAAGGAGCTTAGCAGTTGTCATCCTCCTCTCCTTTGTAAGCATGCTTATAAGGGTATTGGTAGACACTGAGAGGGGGGGTGAATCGGTGTAAAGTCAATTTTACAGCTTTTCTTAACTTGTCACATTTAACTACCAATTCATCATTCCATTATTCTACCAATCTCATGATCATTTCATAAACATCTTTCACTTCATCATTCACATAGCATAAGCATTTAAATCATCAAGAACCACAACACAAAAGAACACAACACCATGTAATTTTGTAATCTTTTTATATTAGTTTTGGTCCGGCTACAACCGTTAGGTAAAATCAGCACCTACTGATATGAAGAGCACCTACTTTGCATCTAGGACCCTGCCTGGTTTTCTTAGACCCTGCTAAGAAGGGTTTGAGGTATCCTAACCTCAAAAGCAAGTCAAGCTTGCATTTACAATTAAAGTTCACTGTCATATCAACATCATCTGTTTCTTCAATCTATTTTGTTGCTGCATGTCATAGGTCTGCTCATCAACATCTCAATTCACTTTCCAACTCAATCAACTGCTGCAAATCATCAATCAGTTCTGCTGCTCATTGTCATCAACTTGTCCTTATCATCAACCTGTCAAACCTGTTGTTCAAGTATGTGCTCACAAGGATCTGCTCTAACCACTGCCAAAACCTCACTGTATACTGATATACTGCTCATGTATATTTGCTGGTCATTCTCTGGGATCTTTTTATCAAACTATTGGTCAATTTCTGCTGCTCATTCTGATCATCATTCTTGCAGTACTAATCAGCAAAACATCATCATCATCATATATAAGGCATGGATCTACATTCCTTACTGAACATTTACCATAGTATACATATCCACTGTATACATGATTGTTTGTATATTAGGTATCTGCATATAGGTCTGCTCTTATCATTCAAAGGTCTGTTTCATCAATGGATCACCTTTTCTAGGCACATCAATATACCATTGTTTTGTTGCATATTCACTGTATGTACTTGTTGCCGCCTAATTCACACTTTAAGACACAGGAAAGTCACAACCTGCTATGTGTGTCCTTGGGGGCAAGTGAGAGCTGGGGACCACTGTCACCATAGTCCGCAACTCCTCCGTTTAGGCAAGATCCCAACAGAGCCAAGGGGGGTAGTCCCTATGGGGAAACTAAGTTCCAGATTTATTAACTAATTACAAATTAACTAAAGGGATCTTTTAATTAAGAATGAGGCTTAAACTCTATATTGTCTAAGGAATGACAAGTAGCATGTAGATGCAAAATTTCCTTTAAATGACACGCAAACCTTTAGATAAACAAAGACCAGTGCCTATTACAAATGGAGTCTAAAGATAGATTACAACTTTATAAGCTTACAAATGAATTTGAGATTTAATTTACGATTAAACTATAGCTTAGGTGTTTAACAATGAGATAAATGAATGATATAATTATAAACAACAATGAACCAAAATATTAAGCAATACACAGATGATTTACCAATATAGACAAAGATTTACCATATAGCAGAAAAATGCTTTGAGTGAAGATTATTAAAGCAACAATAAATTAAAGAATGGAAAAGACTTTAAGCAGTTAAGCATTCACCACATAACAATTGCAGAACTGAAAGTAAATACTTGTAACTGAAAAGTAAAGTGCTGGAAGTAATGTTGGAGTGCAAGTGTGCTGAAATGAAAGAGTGTTGTGAAACCGATTTTGCAATGTCTCTTGGTTTATTTTAGTTAATTTTATTAAAGTTTTTCTTCTCGAAGTCAAGTTTTAGAACCGGTGGTGTGACTACCCTGATCTAGTTCTTCTCAAGTCGAAGAGGGAGTGCTGTTGCACTCAACAAAGTGGGAACAAAGCCCACCCGTAGCTCACAGGTCAAACCCCAATGGCCTGGTGCTCAACAAGGGGGACGTCAAAGCGCCTAGAGACCCCCCATGGTCTACTATCCCAAGTCGGCTCCGAGGTCACTGTTTTTAATCAACCGGAAAATTACTAGATGGATGCCTATTAAACTACGACTTCCCTGTCCCCTGGTCGTATCTCGTGAGTACCCCGAAGGGTGATAACCGAGTAGAGGAACAGAAGATGGAAAGTTGTTGTTGGTAAGTTTTAAAAGTAAATTTTATCTGGGTGATTAGCATGCAATGTTTATTTTAAAACGATCAACAAGACCAACCAAGCTGTATCCCTTATGGGAGGTGCCGGTATTTGATCTTGGACTTGGAAAATAAAATGTGTTTGATTGTGGTACAAGGAAAGAAAGTTGTTTTAGCTAACTAAGCTCCCACTTCTCCTGTTTTTCATATCCAGCTTGAAGTCCCTAAAGGGAGATGACAAGTGGATAGAGGATACATAGGATTAGATGGGTTGTATGATTACTTTCTAACAGGAAAAATAAAATTGCATAAACAGAAATCTAAGCAACTAGTATCCTACTTCCTACTCTACTTCCTAATCTATTTACTTATGGATCACAAATGCTTATAAGCTTTGAAGAATACCCCAAGAGAAACTCTCGTTGGGGTTTACAATAATCAGAAAATGAGAGAGAGAGGTGAGGTTTTGAACCCCTTTTTGAACCGGTTGAAGGTTGAGGAAATTCTGGGCCTATTTGGGCAGCACCTCCCCTTCACCTGTGCAAAACCTGTCACAAACCAGCAAGCTATCTTCGCTGGAAATCACAGAAAACACTAAAGGGATTATCAGAAAAAATTAGTACAAAAATTTACAAATTTACAGCAAAAATCTGAATGTAAAAAATGACAGGAATATGATATTTAGAGGGCTGGAAAATGAGTTTCCAGCCACCTAAATGATGTTTAAATAGCAGAAATAAATGCCTATACTAATATATAATAGGTTGGGGCCCTAAAACAAGGGTTATATTCACTATACAGTGAATAAAACCCAGTTTCAGGAAGGCTGAAAGTCAATGGCCGAATTTAAAATTTGCTGAAACGAAGCCCTTGGAGAGATCTCCTTGCTTGGACAACTTGCAAATAAGTCTAGATCTGCAAGATATCGTAAGCCTAGTGATGAATGTCCAACAGTTCCTGCAAAATACTTTGAAAGAAAATGTTAAACCATTCACAAAAGAAAGCAAAAATACTTTTACTCTGTAATCTCTCCACAAAATACTTTGTGGAGAGCTAACTAGACTAATACAATAATGCAAAACTAAAAAAAATACAAATTACCTCACAAGAAATGGATCATGAAATGCTGCACAATGTCCCTCCAAAGAATTCTTTTATTAAATGGCCCAATTAGGGCAAAGCTTCAATACAAAAGTGTGGCAAGAAAAATATGAGAGAGTAAGGAGAAATATTTCGGCAGCATAACAATAGCATGAGAGATCATGTCAAATGAGGGAGTGAGACCCTCATTATATAGTTGAGGAAGACCCCAACCCCTTGAAGATCAATGGCTGAGATTAGATCTAGATGTAGGGTTTAATCTCCACCACTAGATCTAGGTATTTGACTTTCCATTCTTCTCAATTAATCCACACCCTTAGATTAATTTTTAATCAATGGCCTAGAAGCTTGATTCATGTCTCAAGTAATCTTCACCTTTAGATCTAGGTCTTTGACTTAAGTTCACCCTTAGATCTTGCTTTTAGGGTTTAGTTGGGCCCATAGGCTAGGCGCCCCTCTAAGAATGGCGTTTTCCTCCAAGTTTAGCGCCCTCTCCAAATGCATTAGCGCTCCTCTTTAAAATAGCGCCTCCTCTAAATATGTGTGGCCGTCCTCTTATTTGGTGGCGCCCTCTTAATATAGCGGCCTTCCAAAAAATGATGTAGCGCCCTCCTTTAAACAAGTAGCGCTCCACTAAAAATGGCTAGCGCTTGCTCCTCCATTTGGTATGCGCCCTCTATCTTTAGTAGCGCCCCCATAATTGCTAGCACCCTCAACAATATAGCGCCCACCTCCATGTTTGGCTAGCGCTTCACTATATTTAATAGCGCCCCGCCATTTTGGTAGCGCCCTTCATCACTAGAGTGGGTCTTTTCCTTAGCATGAGCGCCTCCTCTATATTTGGTGAGGGTTTAACTTGGACGTGGCTCCTCCTTTAGCATATAGCGCCCCACTATTTATGGTAGAGGTTTTACATTAGTGCCCCCACTAAACTTAGGGTTTGCCACTTAATCCAAGTCTTCTAGCTTGGCTTTGACTTTAGCTATTTTGCTCCCATAAAAAATTTTAACCTTAGACTTAGGCTAAAAATTAATTCACCTTAGATTTAATTTTCTTTTAATTTAATTTTTAAATTTTTCCAATTTTGACTTAGGAAAAATTAAAAATAAATTGAAAAAATCATATCTTGGCCATGGGGGGGTGGAAAAATTTGAAATAAAATTTTCCTAGGCTTAACAACCCCCAAACAAATTTACCATGGTATTATTTGATTTTTTCCTTCAAAATCAAATAATGTGAATTATTGACTTAGGGAAATTAATTAATTCCCTAGGAAAATAGACCTTGCTTAGACAAAATGGTCTATCTCCTCAACCACCTGTCAGAATGACATGGGACTCGAAGCAGTGGCTTAGGGGGTTTCATGGCAATTTACTTTGCATTCATAGCCCCTATTACAGAATGCCAGTGCTTGAGCAATCACATTATTACATCAAAAACTGAGTTAATTAATCACCAAGGGGTGAAATTAATTAACCAGAAAAAAAAAATAAAAATACAAATATACAACGAAACTCCGCAAGACTCTATACAAATGTCTAGCATGGTCATGAATCACACTTTGAAGCCTTAGCCACCTCATGGACTTGACTGGTAGAACGCCATTCACCACTTTGGAGGATTTTGAGTGAAAACCAAACCGATTAAACTCGTTTACACAACAAGATCAATTGGAAAGGGAAAAACACTTGATGAGGGGACTTCCCTAACAACCAGTTCCATGGTGTGGCATCCGTATCATATGACCCACACTAGCACATAAAATTACATTAATTTTCCCACGCAGGGGAGCGGACATTTCGTTTTACAAAGGGGCAATAGCCCTGCAGAAGTGAAAAAATCCTCAGATTTTTCCAAGGTACAACTTGTACAATTATGTATATCTTCATGTACATGGAGTTGCCACCTAGTCGAAATAGGTGGGCAACAGTACTCACTGTCAATTGCACAGAATCCTTTACAAGTTTGCTCCAAACCTTCTCAAGATTTCTACTGATGTCTTCACAATGTGTCTCACAAGTTCTGTAGCTTCTATTCTACCACCTCACCAGACATTTACTCTATCATTCTTGCACCTCATTAGATGCCTAATCAAAACTCTGTTGTCTCAGAAAATTCACTGATAATGATGATGGATCACTCATACTTCTGAAGCTATTGAAGTTATTGACTATGGATTTGCATTTAAACTTAGTGCACTTGCTTACCTCATATTTTAACATCAAAGTCATTCATATCGACTGTTCAATCCAGTTCTTCATAGGCCTGTACTTATCATCAAGGGTGTGTCCACACATATAACATATTCATATCCTGTAGCTCTATGTTTGTGTTCTTTCTTCCAATTCATCCATCCTCTCAACAAACTGATCTCATTTTAGATTGCAATCTAAATGGAAAGAAGAGTTCTACTTCCATCTTTACCCTTACCAAGAACTTGCACCTTTGAACTGTTTTGTATATGCTGGTAAAACTTCCAATTCGGGCTGTATGGTAAACTTCAATTTGTGATTGTGTGGTCCTAAGTCACATGGTTCGAATTCGAATTTGAGT
>LPNX010198136.1:108007-139251 GCA_001517045.1 Pseudotsuga menziesii | reverse complement strand
AAAGGCTAAAGTTAAAACCTAAGTCTAAAGGAGCAATGTCCAAATCAAAACCCTCACTATAGTGGGGCGCTAAAGATAGAAGAGGCATCATTTAAAAGATGAAGGCGCTAGCAATAGAGAAGGGCGGCCAAGTTTAGAGCTTGTCTTAGGTGGAAAACCCCTCACCAAATTGGAGGAGGGGCGCAAGCATAATGAAGAGGGCGGCCATTTCAAATGGAGGCATTACCACATATGAGGATGGGCGCTACATTAAAGAAGACGCCCCCAAATTTGGAGGCGCGCTATATATTAAGTGGGCGCTATCAAATGGAGGTAAGCGCTACATTATGAGGACGCCATATAATTTTTGGAGGGGCGCATGCTAAGTTTAGTGGGAGCGCTACCTATTTAAAGGGCGCCACTATATTTGGAGGGCGCCAAAGGGTTTAAGAGAGGGCGCCATCTTTTAGTGGAGGCGCGACCAAATAAGGATGGACGCCTATTTTAGAGGGGCGCTAAAGCTTTTTAGAGGACGCCAGCTAAATGTAGAAGGGTGCTATCTCTTAAAGCCCACGTTTTACATGCATTTTTGGAGACGCCAGATTTGGAGGATGCCGCCAAATTTAGAGGAGGGCGCCTACCTTGGGGCCCATGTTTTTTCCAATAACCTAAAAGCTCATCTAATGGTGGATTTTTAGTAAAAACCTAGATCTAAAGGTAAATATTACTTGGACATGGATTAAACATTATGGCCTTTGATTAAAAATTAATCCAAGGGTGTGGATTAATTGAGAAAAATAAAAAATCAAATACCTAGATCTAGTGGTGGAGATTAAACCCTAGATCTAGATCTAATATCAACCATTTATCTTCAAGAGGTTGGAGTTTGCCTCAACTATTTAGTGAGGGTCTCACTCCCTCATTAATCATGATCATTCATGCTATTGTTATGCTGCCGGAAATTTCTTGCTCTCATATTTTCTTGCTACACTTTGTACTGGAAGCTTTGCCCTAGTTGGGCCATTTAATAAAAATTTCTTTGGAGGGATACTATGCTGCAAGCTCTTTCATGATCTACTATTCTTGAGGTAACTTGTATTATTCTATCTTTGCAATTTGTATTATTCTAGCTAGCTCTCCACAAAGTATTTTGTGGAGAGATTAGAGAGTAGAAGTGCTTTTACTTTCTTTTGTGAATGATCTAACATTGTCTTTTAAAGTATTTTGCAGGAAGTGTTAGGTATTCATCACTAGGATTACAATTCTTGCAGGCATAGATTTATTTGTAGGTTATTCAAGCAAAGAGATCTCTCCAAAAAATCTCATTCCGGCAAAGTTTTAAATTCGGCCATCTACTTTCAGCGTTCCTAAAAAGGGGTTTATTTCACTGTATAGTGAATGTAACCTTTGTTTTAGGGCCCTAACCTATTATATATTAGTTAGGACTTCTATTTCCGCTGTTTAAACACTGTTTAGGTGGCTGGAAACTCACTTTCCAGCCCTTTAAATCTCTCATTTCTGCAATATTTTACACTCATATTTTTTATGTAAATTTGTAAATTTTGTACTAATATTTTAACAACATTTTTTAGTGTTATCTGTGATTTCCAGTGAATAATAGCTTGCTGGTTTATGACAGGTTGTGCATGAGCGAAGGAGATTTGATGCCCGAATAGGCCCAGGATCTCTTCAAACTTCAACCGTTTCAAAAGGGGTTCAAACCCTCAACCCTCTCTTTCATATTTTTCTAATTTATTGTAAACCCCAACGAGAGTCTCTTGGGGTATTCCGTAAAGTTTTGTAATCTTTTGTAATCCATAAAGTAGATAGATTAGGAAGTAGAGTAGGAAGTAGGATAGTAGTTGTTTCAAGTTTCTTTACTTGCAATTTCATTTTTGTTTTTTAAAGTAATCATACAACCCATTAAACCTGTGTATCCTCTATCCGCTTGTCATCTCCCTTTAGGGACTTCAAGCCGGATATGAAAAACAGGGGAAGTGGGGGCTTAGTTAATTAGAATAACTTTCTTTCTTGTACTACAAATCAAACATTTTTATTTTCCAAGTCCAAGATCAAATACCGGCACCTCCCATAAGGGATACAGCTTGGTTGATCTTGTTGATCGCTTTAAAATAAACCTTGCATGTTAATCACTCAGATAAAACTTAATCTTAAAACTTACCAACAACAACTTCCCACATCCTGCTCCTCTACTCGATTATCACCCTCCGGGGTACTCCGAGATACGACCAAGGGACAGGGAAGTCTTAGTTTAATAGGCATCCATCTAGCCCTTTTTTCTGTCAACTAAAAACAGTGACCTCAGGAAGCTATAAGGGGTAGTAGACCGTGGGTGGTCTCTAGGCGCTTCGACATCCTCCTTGTTGAGCACCAGGGCATTGGGGATTGACCTGTGAGCTACGGGTGGGCTTTGTTCCCACTTTGTTGAGCGCAACAGCATTCCTTCTTTGACTGGAGAAGTTCTAGATCGGGGTAGTCACACCACCGATTCCAAGACTTAATCCAAGAAGAAAATTTTTAATAAAATCAACTAAAACAAACCAAGAAACATTTCAAAACCGGTTCTACAACATTTTCCATTTTCAGCACTCTTTCACTCCAACATTGCACTACAATTTTTACTTCTAGCACTTTACTTCTCAGTTGCATCTATTTATTTTCATTTCTGCAAATGGTCATGTGGTGAATGTTAAATGCTTAAGGTCGTTTTCATACTTTTAATTTACTGCTTGGTTAATAATCTTCATTCTTAAGAATTTTTTGCGATTTTGCAAATCTGTTTCATTGTCTATACTGACGAATCATCTATACATTTGTTTTATTTCATTACTGTTTATAATTATATTGTTTATTCATATATTTCATTGTTAGACACCGAACTATAGTTTAATTGCAGATTAAAATCCCATTTTTATTTGTGAAGTTCATAAAGACGTAATCCATCTTTAGACTCCATTGTAATAGGCACTAGTCTTGTTTTATATAAGGTCTTAGCCTCTTTCTTTTTTAAACGATCCCTTTAATTAATTAGTGATTAATTAATAAACCTGGAACTTAGTTTTCCCATAAGGACTACCCCCTTGGCTCTATTGGGATCTTGCCTAAACGGAGGAGTTGTGGACTGTGGTGACAGTGGTCCCCAGCTCTCACTTGCCCCCAATGACACACATAGCAGGTTGTGACTTTCCTGCACCTTAAAGTGTGAATTAGGCGACAACAAGGCCAACTGCAAATTGCTACGAACATACACAAGGTCTTCCAACCGTGTACATAGCAATTTATTTCTCTTTTTAGATTGAATGTGGTTGAAGCTGCTCCAATTCCTTTCACAAGGAGATGCACTTGATCCTTGGCTCAAAACACGAACTGCAAATTTTTGCAATTCAGGTGCTTCTGGTCCATAAAACTGCCACCATTGGCCTGGAGGAATGTTGGCCCTATCATGTATGGCAGAAATCTTTCCAAATATGCCATCTTCTAACTTGTATGCTTGAAGCTACTCTTGAAGCCTTCTAGATTCTTCTAGATCTGGAACCAACCGCTCAATAGCTTCATAAAGGCCACTCATGACTTCTACATCATTGTTTCTTTCCATCCCAAACAATCTTGGGTCCAAATAACAAGCTGCCGCATGCAAAGGACTATGCAACATTTTCCATCTTTCATCAATCACCTCCCATATTTCCCTGTACTCATTTTCCACGTTGTCAAAGGACTTAGCAATAGATTCCTTACAACGATCCATGCCTTCATAAACAAAACCCATGCAAGGTGTGTCGCTATCAACCATCCTAAGCATATCAACAATTGGTTCACATATTTTTAGAACTTTTACACCATTTTCCCAAAAAGCATTGCCTAAAATGATTTGTTCCACCTCCTTTCCTTTGGATTCTTTTGAAAGGCGAGAATTTTCCCACTCGGTGCTACAAATAACACCTCTTATACTACTCTTCTCTTCAACCACCCTTTTGAGAGTAATGTAATATGTAGCAAATCTGGTTTCACAAGACCTTAACAACTCTCTAGATGCTTGCTTCCTATACAAGCTCAATGTGAGATGATGGTTAGATATGAAGTGAGAAATCTGTTTCCCCTTCCGAACTGTCTCATTAATCCATGGAAACTTTGCTAAATCATGCAACAATAAGTCAAGGCAATGAGCTGCACAGGGGGTCCAATAAATTGTTCTGTATTTCTCCATTATCTGCTTGCCTGCTCCCACACAGTTTGAGGCATTGTCAGTTACTACTTGGACCACATTTTTTTCTCCAACTTCAATAATGGCTTCCTCTAAAATCTTGAAAATGTATTCAGAAGTATTCCTTTGCCCTCCTGCTTCCACTACCTTCAAAAACAAAACCCCTTTGGGGCAATTAACTAACACATTGATCAGTGGCCTATGACACATATCTAACCAGTCATCTGATAAAATTGTGCATCCTGTTTGTTTCCAAGACTCCTTGATCTTATCCAACCTGTTTGTCACCCTTTCCTTTGACCTTTTTAATAGAGTTGTCCTTAGTTTCTCTAACTAGGAGGTACATATCCTTTTCCAAAATCTGCAATCTTCTTGCATGCATGGATAAAGTAAAGGCTTCTAGCCACGTTAAATGGGATAGCAGATTCATAAAACATATTAGCTAAAGCATCATCAACTTCCTGCTTTTCTACAAGCTTCCAAAGACTATTTAATGTGGCTGTGCCAAATGATTTTGTTGACTGACATGAACTTCCAGCATTTGCCATATTTGCAGAAAATCTAGCCTTTTCTTTTATGCTACAACAAATCTAATATTGTTGACGTTTGCTTATGCAGGATAGGGGGGTGCATTGGTCACTTGGAGCACAACGTTGGTCCTAGAACTCACTCGTATCTTCCAAAATTTATCGGGATGGTGGGGATCATCATCATCAAGGCATCTACAATCATTTCCAGGTAAGATCCAACAGGTAAGTCTGTTCTCTTTCAAATCTCAATCCATTGTACTTGCTTTTCTTCAATTTTTCTGAAAAAACTCCTAGAAAATAAAAATCCAAAAAATACTTAATCAGGGAACCGCTTGATCTTTGAACAAACCATTTCTGGGTTTTGTAGATCGGACATCCCCCTCATTGAATCATCCTCAATGCTATCCAAATTGTGATTAGTTTGCCCTAAATCTGACTTTGTGACTGCTCAAACTCTAGTGCCCCCACTAAAATTTTGACTTCTTCCGAAAAAGAATCACATGGGTTTGTAGATCAGGTCTCCCTCATTCCGAACACCCCCAACACTGAGCTAGTTCTTGCCAAATAGCCCTCGATTTGAAAAACTGACTTTCATCGTCCTAGCTTCCCTCATCAGATTTTGACTTTTCTAGATCTGATTTTTCCTGAAATTTTCTGACTTGGGTTTGTAGATCGGGCCATCCTGATCTCATCTCCACTCCAACGCTGAGATGATAGTCTCCTTGTTTCCGTAGATCTGCAGATCTGCCTCTCCAAACCCCAACGCTAGCCCTCCTTCTGCTGGTTTCTTTGTAACCTGAATCTTCCAAGCCAAATACTTTTCCGGGTCCATAGATCATGGTATATCCCAGGTGGGTTCACTTAAACGCTGTGCTGATACTGACTCCATTACCCAAGGCTGAACAAGCACTGATCTCCAAGCATAGCGCTAGCCCCATTTTGACCTCTTTCCCCCGAGAGTTGACCATTCCTTGATAACTCAGGTAACTTGAGATTTTCATATCTCTCATTGAGTCTATCTCTTTGGTACTAGACAGGCCCAACTTTGTCCTTACTCTGTCTCAGTTATGTTTCCCAAGACAACGGTTATCTTCATCAATTGCTAGTACCTCAACCCTAGATCTAAGTATTACCCCTTTAGGCCACTTTGGATCAACCTTGATACGATTGAAACCCTCATCCAAAGCCTTAGTCTACTTAGTATCATTTTCCATAGATCTAGAGTTTCCAATTACCTTACACCTTACGTACCTCAAACCATACTTGATCTGATAGGGTGTCTAGGTCTGATCTCTCCTATTGGGAGTAGATCTGGGTCTCCCCCTTTGTTGTCTTGGACTTAGATAACATAAAGCGAAGACTGCCTTGATTGGCGTGACAACCATCTATTTGGGAGTTTAGGCAGTCTTGGTTCCACCTCCTTAGTTGCTTGCCTCTCTACCATCCATCTTGGATCCACCTCACACAGGCAACTACAAGGTTGGTGATAACAAGATGAACAACACTTAACAAATTGAATTGCCAGCTAAAGGAGGGTGAATTTCTGATTGAGAGTTTAACTGCTGCACTCTGATACTTGATCTGAAACTGATTGGAATCATCTCCGATAAATTAAGGCGGGCTAATTAGCTCTTTTTATTTTATTCAATTTGGCCTTTTTTGGAGATATTTTGATTTTTCTCCAATTTATTATTTTTATTCTTTTAATTAATATTTCTCATTTTTGGGTATTTTGAGAAAATATTAATTCCAAATAA
This sequence comes from Pseudotsuga menziesii, assembly GCA_001517045.1. Taxonomy (NCBI): domain Eukaryota; kingdom Viridiplantae; phylum Streptophyta; class Pinopsida; order Pinales; family Pinaceae; genus Pseudotsuga; species Pseudotsuga menziesii. Next base: position 132,763 of record LPNX010198136.1, on the reverse strand, counting down.
TACTCTGAAACTTGGGATAAGTGTGTCTAGGGGTTAAATGAGTGTTTTGGCTTAGAAAATAAGTGTTTATTTGCCAAAAACACCTCTCGGACCACTTAATTATTACAAATTGAAAATTTTCAATTAAACCATGGTCAAAATGGTTTAATTAATTGAAAATTCTAATTAATTCCCTATAGTCAAAAAATAAAAATTAAAAAACACAACGCTGCTTATAAATTTTTTTTTTGACAAATTTTTAAAGCATCCCGCGCTTAGGAAATGACCATAGAACATACCAATAGTGCCTAGTAGGTTCATATTTATTAGTTGGACTGTAATAACCCCCCAAGGCCCAAAATTCAAAACCAGGCATTCCAACTTTGGAGGAAGTGCAAGAAAACCTCATCGATTATACTCGGCTATAGGCAAAGCATAATTGACAAGGGAAAAAACTCCCTGGTATACCTTAGTTGAAATTTTACGTCTTAGGGGACTGAGCCACTCAAAACCCCTACTAGCACACTTTATTAAAAAAACCCCATGGGGCATGGTCATTTCAACATAAAAATAAAAATGACTAGCCAAAATTGGTTAGGCAAAACATTCTGAACCTCTGTTGCACTGAATATGAACATTGACCATGTGCATAAAATGGCGGCTCAACAGGAGGTTCAACTATGGTACAAAATAGTTGGTAACAGGATTTATAAAGACATTCAAAAGTATGCATCCGAGTGTGACACTTGTCAAAGGAAAAAAAGCGAAAATGTCATGACGCTAGGGTTACTCCACCCGCTTGACATTCCAACCCACAAATGGGAGGAAATCTCCATGGATTTTATTGAAGGGTTGCCTATATTCGAAGGCAAGGACAAAATCTTCATGGTAGTCGACCAATTAACTAAATATGCACATTTTATGGGTTTTAAGAAAACTGACTCTGCTAAACAAATCGTTGAAGTGTTCTATACAAATAATTATAATTTACATGGATTTCCAAAAATCATCGCTAGAGATTGAGATGCCAAATTCACAAGCAATTTTCGGAAGGAATTCTGCAAGCAAGCTAGGATTACTCTTAATATGAGCTCAACCTATCACCACAAAACAAATGGACAGCCATAAGTTGTTAACAAATGTTTGGAAGCATATCTTTGTAGTTTCATCACTGACAAACGGAATAAATGGTTACAGTTGGTACATCTTGCGGAATGGTGGTATAACTCCACCTATCATACATCAGCAAAAATGACATATTTTCAAGCATTATATGGTTATGTTCCTCCCAAATGAAAAGAACTTGTTCAAGGTGATGCAAAAGTACCTACAATAAAAAGTCATCTTGAGGAAATCAAAGATTAATGCAAGTACTCAAGGATAACTTAACTACGACACAAAATCGTATGAAGCAGCAAGCAGATCAACATAGAACAGAATGGGAGTTTGAAGTAGCAGATTGGGTATTTGTGAGACTTCAACTATATAAGCAATTGTCACTTAAGCAACAAGGAAATGATAAACTGGCTCCCAAGTTTTATGGACCATATCAAATCATCCGAAAGATTAGCCCCACAACATATGAATTAAAGTTACCTGATAAGAGTTGAATTCACAACGTTTTTCATGTCTCGAGTCGTAAAAAATTATTGGGTCAACATCAAACTACTAAGATGACAATTCCGACCTTGGACGAAGAAGGGAAGCTCGTTTTGGAACCAGAAGTTGTCATCAATATCAGAGAAAGAAGACTGTGTTCACGAATAATCAAAGAATACCTTATTAAGTGGAAGAATTGCTCAGAGGAAGATGCTTCCTGGGAAATAGAGAAATTCATTCAACAATATCCGTCATTACCTTGCTTTGAGGATAAAGCATCTTAAAAGAAGAGGGCAATGTTATATATAAATAATTAGATAAATATAGAAAAAATGAATAATAAATAAATAAAAATATAATAATCAAAATTGAAATTGTATAATTAAATATCAAATTAATTAGTCATCAAAGAGTATGACTCTATGAAAGTCATACTCGTGAACCTGATATAAACATATTTATGCGGGATTCCAAAATTGTAAAAACATATCAGACTTTATTAATAAATATTTATATTTTTTGTCAGTCATCCTTGAGTTTTGTGTTACATTCACCCTTGGCCATCTTGGTACTGCGCATCCTCTCCTGCAACACCATCTTTCAATTTTCATTCTTGCTCTGGTAAAGTCTTTCCAAAGCCATCCACATTTCCAATGCGGTCTTCTTCCTAGAAAGGTGAGGGACTATGTGGTCCTTCACCCCATCCAAGATGATCAACATAGCTCTGGAATCTAACTTCTTCCACCTTGCCAATTCTACCGGATCTGTGGGCACAACCTTCATGGAGTCAATGTGCTCCTCTGCATCACTAACATCCAAGATCCTCGTGATCCTTTCTTTTTAAGTAGGAAAGTCCTAAGCCCCTTGGAGTCTATCCTCAACTCTCAATTGTACAACCATAGTGAAGTGTACCTGTCAAACCCTAGATCTAAACTCTAGGTTTGTGTCTTCAATTGATTTGCCCCTCGATCTATCAATACTGCTGCTGTTTCTGTGATTTAGCACAATAGAACTCTGATACCATGTAAATTTCCTTAAAACACTATCTTGAGCTACATAGTATATTTTTAATTTTTACTGATAAACACGCATGAGTTTCTTTACTAGTAATGCAGCAGAGAATAAATACTGAGAAACATACAAAAATAATCAAATCAATTTAGACACAGTATTTTTGGGTATGGAAACCCCCAGATAAAACCCAAGATGGGAAAATCAGTGCAACAGTCAGATAAGAAATTTTATTATGAAGATATGGAACAATTACAATCCAGCAGATGAATTCATCCAACTTGGAAAAATAGAACCTATGTGAATCATTGAGCAAACCCAGCAATCAATACAGCCTCCCAACGCAGTTGTACGACCTCCTACGTCAGTTGTACGGCCCTTTGCGTCAACAGTGCGACCTCCTGCGTCAGTTGTATGACCCTTTGCGTCAGCAGTACAACCCTCTCATCAGTTGTACGGATTCGTACGGTTTTGCGTCAGCTGTATGAAATCCCTACGGCTGATGTACGACCTCCCTGATGTGTATGACTGCTCTCTTTCTCAGCGTTCTCGTACAACTTTGTGCTCTGCCTGATATGTCGGTGAATCCTCTGAGTGAGTGCTCCCGTGTCTTCTCTGCAAACTACTTCTTGGTTCGTCTTTGTGTGTGTCCTCTCCACCAAATCTTCTTTTAACTTAATGGCCATGCGAAAACCCTAACCCCTCACTATGGATCAATGGATGAGATCCTCAGGTGAGATCAATGACCAAGATTAGATTAGCGATTACTTAAATTATTTCTCTTTTCACTTTATAAAAGTGACTCCATTAAGTCAATTAATAATTAGATCACTTAATGTACTTTCCTAATCTAAGCATAGGAAAATCACATTACTAAATTTGGCTTCCTGGTTTATGTCTTCTAGCATGCAAGGACACATGCAATGATAGAATACCTTCCTTGTTGCCACTTTCTAACACTCCCTCTCAACGAGAAAGGCATTCGGCAGCAACCCCAACTTGTCTCTGAACTTCACAAAATTGTGTCTGGAAAGTGCCTTGGTGAAAATGTCTGCCACCTGCTCATCTATTTGAATGTACTCCAACTAAATGGTTCCTCTTTGTACATAGTCTCTTAGGAAGTGATACCGGATATCTATGTGTTTCTCTGGTCATGGAACACTGGATTTTCAGAAAGCTTGATGCCACTCTAATTGTCACAGTGAACCACTGTAGCCTCTAGCTCATACTTGAATAACCCTGAAAGCAACTTCCTCAGCCACATTCCCTCACATGCAACTAAGTTGGATGCTGTGTACTCGACCTCTCTCGAGCTTAATGCAACTGATTTCTGCTTCTTGTTAAACCAAGAGACAACCCCTGACCCAATGCTGAAGCAACAACCTGAAGTGCTCTTTCGGTCTTCCACACATCCTGCCCAATCAACATCCATGAAGCCTGCTAATTGTACACTCCCACTGCGCTAAAAAACCAACCCATACTCCAGTGTACCTTTGGTATAGCGAAGCACGTGCTTTGCAGTTGTCTAATGTACTCTTTGAGGGTCCACCATGAACTAACTCAAAGAGTTGACTGCAAAGCTGATGTTTGGCCGTGTGTTGACCAGATACATGAGCTATCTGATAAGCTGAAGATACAATGTAGGATCAAACCCCTCTGACCCCGATGCATAAATTTTCCTCCAGTTGGAAACCGAAGCTATAGACATGGGATTGTAGTCCACCATCCTGAATCTCTTCAAGATCTCCACTGCATACTTCCCTTGTCCAATGAAGAAGAAACCATCTTTCTGCCAAACCTCCAAACTTAGGAAGTAATGCATCAATCCAAGGTTTTTCATCTCAAACTCAACTGCAAGGTTGGACTTGCAGTCGTTAATCAACCTCTCATCTCCTATAAGAAAGAGATCATCTACATACAGTACCAGTATGAGAGGTACCTCATCTGTCAAGAAGTAAAGGTTGTGATAAGCCTCACTCCGTGCTGGGATCCCATCTCCCGTAGATAGCTGACTATCATCGAGTACCATGCTCGAGGTGCCTGCTTGAGCCCATAAAGAGCTCTCTGCAACCTGCATACATGCGACTCCCTGTTCCCCACATCAAACCCCTCGGGCTGCTCAATGAATACCTCCTTCTATATAAATTTGGCAATCAATGGTGTTTTTAAATCCAAAATCTTTAAAAAATTTGGGAATTATTAAGGGAACATGTATGTATCATGCAATGCAATTGAGTGTTTGGATTTTCTTATCTTATGCTCTGTCCCTCTTTGCATTGTCTTGATTCATTTTCACTTTTTCTGAGTTTTTCTCTTTTCAAATGTCAAATTGTTTTTATCCTCCCACTAAATTTTCACGTTTAGATTCCAACTATCACGACTAAAACTTTCACTTCTAATATTGATATGGAACATGAACTTTTGTTTTTTTCTTCTTATCAATGATACTTTACCTGCGCAGTCAAGCTTGCTTGATTTCCAAAGTTTGAATTCTAAAATTATGCCCAATTGTTTTTCCTTTAATGGGTAGGGAGTATGGTTTATACCATAAAACATATTCCATAGCTCCTTTCAGATATCTAAAGATTCTTTTAAGTTTTTACTGCTGCCACATGTGTTTCTTTGGGGGCTGATTGGAATCTAATGACCAAGCCTACATACTGCATCACATCTGGTCTTGTAGTTGTTACATATAGAAAACTACCAATCATTGACCTATACAGGGCATGATCTACTTCCAAAGACTCATCATTCTTGCTTAATTTGGCACACTGCTAATCATAGACCTATACATGGTATGATCTACTTCCAAAGACTCATCATTCTTGAATAATTTCTGAATTTGCACAATTTTCAACATTACTATCAGTGTATTTGGCATTTGCAAGTAGCATTCCAACATCTATGTAATACATTTTGATTTTGATGGCTTAATGAGAAATATGGTTCTTAATCTAAAGTATTGACATCTTGATCTACGACTATCATCATTCATGAGTATCATGAATTATCTTTGTCTTATAATCTCGTTGTGATTACTGATTTGATTTGTAAATGTGTAATTATTGTTATTACGGTTCTTGTAGTTGCCCCGTAGAGTGATCCTATACAGGAAGGCAGAGGGGAAAGGAAACCAAAGCCGTGAACTACGAGCACCTTAACCCCCCAAAGAAATGAATGGTTCTCACACTGGTTGAGATACTCTTCGCTTTGTGCCACTAAAGCCCAAGTGACAAAGGGGGAGACCCAGACCTGTCCTAAAAGGAAAGACTTAAAGGAAATCACCATACCAAAAACTAGATGCACATAATACGTAAGGTGATTGCTGAAAACCCTAGATTTGAGGATAAAGCCACGAATTAAGGAATTAAGGACGTTGGAAATTATTCTTGGGTCAAATGGTTGGGTGGCTAATAAATTTGTTTACCAGATCTAGAGTTCATGTGTTCACTCAAAAGATCAAATCCGGAACCTTGGGGGTGTTGATTTTTGTACCTAGGAAAGTGTTCCCCTAGGTGACTTTAGCCTTAGTCACTTAAAAGGGGAAATTTAAGTGACCCTTGCATTAAATGACTTAAGTTGAGCATTTAATGTGACTTTAGAGATTAAAGTCAATTTTTGATAAATTTAAGTGGGTGAGTGACATTAATTTTTATGAGAATTAAATGAGAGCATTTATTCTCATCCATTGATCTAATCTAATCTCAGCCATTGGATTAGATGGTTTCTCACCTACTTAGGGTTTAGACAAAAAGCAAGGGAAAGGCAAATGCATTCATTCTTCTGAAGAGAGTGAAGAGACGAGAGAGCTGAGAGAGGCACAAAATTCGAGGCACCTTGGAGTTTTTCAGTGGGCACGAAAACCAAGACAACATTTAATGTGTGGTACAGTTTTCTAGAAGAGTACGACTGTCCGCCCAGTACGGATTCTGGGAACTGATTTTGAGGGCAGGAACTTGGCACGAGTTTCGAGGAAGACCATGCACGTTTCTCGAGGCAGCAGGCAGACTTTTCTGGCACGAATTTCGAGGTCATATGACTGCATTTATTACAGTCTGTACAACATGATTTCTGAGGCAGTTCTGGCACATAAATTGAGACCAGAAAATTGATTTTTCTGGCACAAAAATCGAGGGCAGTACTTGCTGTTATTTTAGGCATGCTTTTCGAGAAGGGAAGGCACTAAAATTGAGGCAGCATTTTGCACAGAAAACGAGGCAGCCTGCTGGGTTATTTTCTCTGGTTGAGATAAGTTGTATTTTGACTGAAAATGACTGTCCTGAATTTTTCCTAGAAGAAATAATAAAAACTCTCTCTTTGACTGGTTTTCCCCTTGTGGGTTTTTCCAGGGCTATGGGCCAAATCTTTTTGAGTATTGTGTGATTGCTGAAAGTGCATTTATTTATTTTCTGTCATTAAAAATTTAAGGTACAACAGCGTTTACTTAAGTCTGAAAATTTATGTTATTTCCAGCCTTATAAATTTTCTGGGTTGGGCATTAAACTGAGTTATTTTTTGACACATAAACCAGAGGCTGAAACTGGGTAAAACTTACAAGGGGGATTTAAATGAAAAATGAGAAAATACCCAAAGATGGATTTGATAGTGAATTAGAGCTTCTAACACACTTGATTTATTGCTTGGATGATAGAAATGATAGTATTCAGGATCCAAACAAGGACATGATACATTAAACTCAAAAAATGCCAGTCAAGGAGGAGAGGGCGATTTTCCTGGAAGTTTAGGGCCACAGAAAAATGGGTAAATGGAGTCTTAAGGTGACGCCTCCTTGGGAGTTTGGGTTTTGGATAATAGCTGTCAAAACCCAAATCAACAAATTTTGAGATTTCAAGTATAATATGCCCCAGTGATTTAAACTACTTCTAACAAGGGTTTTTCAGTAAAAATAGCTGATGGGCAGTGCACAAGAAAATTAAAAGCAGAGAAATTGCTTGAGAAACTCACCTGAGATATGTAGATTCTTGCCTGGATAACGAGGACTGCTTCCTCACAGATCAAATGAGAAACTCGGACAAGATTTGATGAAATCGTTTGCTCGGTGACCCTAGCGTCCTCTCTACCTACCACATGAAGGAAAAATCAATACGTAATGCAAATAAATTGGGATGAACAAGAAAGAAGCTAAAGATTAGGAAACACAAATTCATAAAGAAGTAATCACTCCCTGTAAAAACCCAGATTCAGAGCAAGAGGGTTAGGGTGAAGATTCACCAATGCGCCCCCTTCTCCAAATCGCCTCCTTTTCTTGTAAATCAAACGGATCTCAAAGATACACAAAATCTGTGCTGAAGAAAGTTCAGTGCAAGAGAGATACAGTTTCAATCATTATCACACTCAATCATTCACATATACACAAGTGTAGAATCCTAGAAATATCACTTTATTCAATATTCCAGTGCTAGAGCTCATGGTTTACAATGGGGGTGATCACCACTCTTAAATAGCTTGAGAGTGTATCCACATTCTACCTAGCTATCATCCGACGGTTGAGATTAAGACATCATCAACGGTGGAGATCACAAATACAAAGATCAACACATGGATCAAGCTGACCACGTGTTTCCATGTTTTTGTATGGAAACTACACGTTTCCTGCAACTTAGCTCAGTGCTGGATTTTATTGTGAATGATTGTAATTTGTAACATCATACTCAAGAATGAAATTAGTCATTTTAAAAATATCAAGATTGGTCCATGGACAAGTGTTTTTCTTGAGATTTTCTAATCTCTTATAGTCTCAGTTAATTTTATTATGTACATTTTATGTAAATTCGTTTTAAAATTTGGAATGTTGGCATTTTGTAATTTTTGTTTTGCTTTCTGGGATTATTCTGTATTATGGCATATAATCATGTATGCAAATCAACACTTTTATTATCTTGTGCAATGTTTAGCTCATGTTTTGAAAGAAAAAATGTCTCTGATGCTAGAGCTTTTCTGTCTTTTTTTGCCTCTTTGCAGACGTCAGGTATTTTGGATTTCAAAGCAAATCCTGCAGTTGGTTATGGAAGATGCTATTGATGACTGGCTACTTAGACAAATAGAATGGCTTAGGAGAGATGATGTCATTGCTTTAGGTATTAGATGGATCCAAGATGTAAGTTCAAACTGTGTTTTATTGCATATCTTGATGTCATATAGCTAATAACAGGAATGCGGAGATGCTATAAAAGAATATATCTAGGGAATAGGGTGACTTAATAATAATGATGTGTTTAAAATTATCTGATAATTTATAACAATGCTAGCCAAGTGGTTGTGGACATTGCTAGAGAATTTCAGATTACGTATGTTTGTGTATCAAATTATCAGGTCTCGGAACATGATTGCACTAAAGATAAACATGATCATTGAATTGAGTACTGGAGCAATAATTAAGCCTGGATGTGAACATGTAGACTTTGTAGAACACAGAATTGAGGGCATTTGTGCGGTTGTTTGGTTTGAAGTTTTAAATAGCTATTGTTTTGAGGTTATGCTGCATACCATTTCAAATGCTTCGGACAATTTAATTCAATTTTTGTTAGGTTGAAAGTTATTCGTAAGACCATATACTATACTTATTGGCCTTTCTACCAATGCTTTCTCTTATGTATCTAATTGATAAAGATTATATACTGGCAGCAGAAATGCATGAATAATCACAATCGTAGATGGAAGAGTTGTGCCACCTTTCACCTATTACACAAGGTATAGAGGACAATTCATTGTAAATTCCATACTTCTATAGATCATCTACCACCTTTGAATTTGCTATATTTATATTTGGCTATGTGCCAACCATAGTTAGAACTTTGTGACTTCTGATGGAAGTCTGGCCTCCCTTCTGGTGATTCCAAGGCCTAAACTGTAAAATAAATTATAAAATGGATATTATCCCAGACTTTTCCTTATCATACATGCAAGTTTTCATTTTTTTTTGTATTCTAATTTTAGAAAACCCTAATGACTGTATCCTACTCTCTGAAATTTTGAAGCCCATCCCCCAGAATTGTAGTGAACGGTGTGATGTACTTAAATTTTAAACTTTGTTTATTCATAGGCACTGGGCTAATTTTTGAGTACTTTTATCTCCCACTAATGATTGACATAGACTCACCTGTGTTGTTACAGTGTAAACACCTGAGAATTGGATAATAATTATTTTATGGTGGCAGGTTCTCTGGCCTAATGGTGTTTTCGTATCTAATTCCAATACTCCACAACAGACAGAAATTACAACAGGTTGTAGCCCCAGTGAAGAAACTACTGCTAAAGAAAGTGGCCATATTAAGATATCAGCACCGCTATCTTTTGAGCAACAACTTGAAGCAGCTCGCAGAGCTAGAGTTGTCCACGACATTCTTTTTGGTGAGCTAATGTTTCTGGTGCATATCTAGTTACTTTAGATTGTCTAATCAATCAATGAAATTTACTATATGATAAAGTACAAGTAATCTATGTCTTTAAAGGATTCTTAGTGACCTTTTGTTATGAATGAAGCATTGAGAATTGGCCAATCTATAATTTTTATGTTTCGTTTACACAAGACAGCAAGAGTTTATGTTTATGCACTAGGACAGATTGCACAAGCTGTTATGAGATGATGTTACATATTCCGTTATGTTTTTGCTGATATTTGTTCATCTCAAGTAAATGGACCAATTTTGTTTTGAAATGTTTTATTGTGTTCTTGATGAAGAGTCCATGATGTTGTGTTAGTTTTTGCTAGAAGATGGACAGATTTTAACCAAGAGGAGGCATAAAATAGAAAGTTCCTTATTCAACTAGGATTGTATAGTTGAATTACATTGCACGTCTAGAGTTAAAATCTGATTGCACCTATTCTCTGTGCCTCCATCACTGCCTATTTACAACCAAACTTGCACTGTAGTAGCCATTGGGGACTTGGTGCAACTCTAGATGCAATGACCACTGTCACTTTGGTGTTCATGTCTCTTGATTTGGGCTGATTTGTGCCAACATTAGGAGGAATCCCTGTCTCTGCCTCTGATCTGCAAATCAAGTTTGAAAGAAGTAGATTAGATCAAGGAACAGAGAAAACTCAAAGAATGATATATCAATGAGGGAAGGATGAATTTGGCATGGCCAGTGCTTGCCCCTTGGTCTATGGAGTTAAAAGATAAATAGGGTTCTGGGTGGAAGTGGAGAAATCCAATGGGGCATCAGGTTCAGACAATTCCTATTGGATCAAGGCAAGTCAAGCTCATTATGATTGCTGGGCATGTGAATCCTATAGGGGAAAGAACCGTGCTTACAATTCTATCCTGACCACTTCAAGAACATGTAGATCACTCTGTCAAGTCTAAGTTGCAAGTAGCAAAGTTCCATTAACAAAATAATTGAGCCTAACCCTAACACTATAAACCTTCGGGTATTGAATAACAGTGTTAAATCACAAATGCACGTACAACCAAGGGAAGAGGGAATCCACCTTGCATATGAAGCAAATAAACTTAGTCGAGTGGGAGAATTGCTGCAGCAACAAGATAAATTTAATATGTGAGAAGAAAAGAGAAGCTGAAGGCCAAAATACTCATTTTATTGATACCCAAACCTGGGAACAGATTACAGGTACAAGGGGTAACAAAACCCTTGGATTCAACCCTGTTACAATGGAATTTTCTAGTTTATAAATCTCTGTTTCCTTGAAATCTGTGCCATTAGATCTGATAACACCCACATGCCACCTAGAATAGCCTTTAAGTGCAATGCTTTGGTATAATGCACTTTGTATCTTCAAATGCACTTTATTAGTGATATGAGGTGTCATCATCACCACAATTTCACCCCCTATTTCCCATAATAGACTCTGAGCTATTGTTCTCTGATGTGAGTGAAATGGTAGTGTTGGTTGTGTGAATGCACATGCTACTTTTTACCTTCTAAACTAGCATGGGCGATTAAAGTCTGAAAGATGCATACTACCCGAGGGGAACAAAAGAGGAAAGGCTAATGTCACCATACCAATGCTCTTCCAGCTTTAGGTTGGCTCTTCTCCAACTCAAGCGAGGTGGCCCTGAGATAGGGTTTCCTAAGGCAAAGGCAATGAGGAACGAGGTGCTTTGGATAGGTCGCCATGGCAAATGGGTTTGTAGTATAGAACTATGTTGTCCGCTGAATTGACACCGTCAACAGAAATCTTTTGGGCTATTGTTTCTCTAAGTTGGAAAGGTGTGGCCTTGGGGACAAGCAAAGAGCCAGGTGCTGTCACTTGATCCTAGCTCCTCCGTTTAGGCTAACTCCTAACGAAGCCAAGGGGGGTAGTCCCTAAAAAGGTAGTCTAAGGATTTTTGATTTAAAGTGTTCTTAGATGAATGGTGAGAATTAGTGTTGTTTAGGAGTTTTGATATACATAAAAAAGACCAATTATGCAATCCATGATGCTATTTGCAAAACACGGTATAAATAATGAGACAGATATTAAGGCATCCATGCATAAAATAACTTAAACAAATGGACAAATGGTCCAAACCAGATGATGCAAGTATAAACAGACCTGTGCCTAAAAATGGAGTCAGGATGCTGAAAATCTAAGTCTCGGATGTTTGTGAGATCGTTTTGCAAATGTACTTGGTCAAATTTTAATGTAGGTTTTATGAATGATCTTGTTAATTAGGTCAAAATACTCTAAGTGGCTTCATTCAAGCACATGTTGGACAATCTGGTTTGTAGTCGGGCGTTCGATCACTTTCCAACTACTGCGAAACAAGGAGAGCTACCCAGCGTACCTGCTAAGAGATTGGCCACTCAGAATATTGCGCTGAATGCGGTGTGGTAAATTTTATTATGATGGCAGTTGGAATTATATCTGTGAATTAAATAGCTACAGTGCTTCTAGGTATCCCGATCGGGTAGAGCATACACTTTGTAAAAATAAGTAAATTCCAATTTTATGGAGATGTGAGTTGCAAATTTTATTAACAAACAAAGCTCTCCGACAGAGAGTGCTCTTGACCCACCTTATGGTGAGATTCAAGAGTCTTATCAAATCTAGCATGCAGGTGCAATGCATTATGACAAGAGTCTTATGACAAGTTCAAAAAGCTGTGGGATCCTTTTAAGGCTTTATTAATCAAAGAGAAAGAAATATAAGGAAATAAATGGCATGCATGTGATGAAATTAAACTAACAATTAGTGAAAATAAAACAAAGTCTAAAACAATCTAAGCTAAGCAAAGATAGAAAATCGCACAAGACACACTTCCTCCAAATAGGGGAAGAAAAACGTGGGAGGCTTGACCCCACTAGTCCTTTTTATTAATAAATTACAACTTCGGGAATTTAACCTTTTTGAAAAGAACTTGGAAAAGTAGAAGATTGAAACAAGCTTTAATAGCTTTTACAAAGGATGTAATTTTCATTTATCCTTGTCTTCCTGGTTTTTTGAGCTTTTTCTTCAATTTCCTCAAGTCTTGTTTTCTTGGTTCACTTCTTCGATACCTGCACAAGAAAGCCAAACACTCATGCACACATTATTGTTAACAAACAAAACTAATCTAGATGCAAACATATTTAAATTAATCTAAGTACAAAATCACTCTTTTTAAATGCACTTTTCGATCTTTTTTGAAGTAAAATAGTGAAAAAATACATGCAAACAAGAGGGAAAAATTCTTGAAAAGATGAAGGAACGAGGCAGCCAACAAAGAAGTAAGATGGCTGCAAAAATGAAGTAATGGACAACACACCAAGAAGTAAAAGATGGCTGCAAAAGGAAGGAAAGCAAGCTTGAAAAGAGTGTTAAAAAGTGGACACAAAAGATGCCCAAAAAGGATGAAAATTGAGGTGAAAGAGAGAAGTTGGCGGCAAAATAATGAGGAATAGGACAGCCAAACAAAGAGAAGAATGGCTGCAAATAAAAAGGCCGAAGAGGGCAACAAGTGAAAGAAGTGGCTGCAAAAATAGAGAAAAAGAGGGCGCAAAAGAGTGAAGAAAATGGGTAAAAAAATGAAAGAAAGAAGGTGAGAAAATGAGGAAAAGAGAAGCAAGGTAGAAGCAACAAGAAAGGTAAAAAAAAGATGAAGACAAAGAAGCAAAGTAAAAGAGGCAATAAGAAGCAAGAAGAAGAAGGATAGATGGGTCTGATAACTAAGGAAAAGATTTTAAATTTACGAAGGATAGGAAAAAAGCCCCTTTTAGCTGTGTTTCTTCACTGGAAAATAAGCGCTTTGCATGCCCTGCACGGTGAAAGTGTTAGATAAAAAACTCCTGCTTCGTGAAGAGGTGGTTGAGCTTCAACCCCTTCTCCACCTTCGATGATCCCTGAAACACAATTCTTAATCAGAGAAACAAAAGATCAAATGCCAGAATGTTTAATCAAGAAAATATCTGAAAACAATGGTATACCTACTACTTCCTGTTCAATTTAGACATTCAATGGATTTTACATAGATAATCAAATTATAACGCTAAATGATTACCCTACTGTGCTAGATTTAAAGCCTTCTTAAGCTAGCAATGACCATGCACTTTGCAAAAAGAAAAGAATAAGTTTAAGAAAGATGTCACCATTCATAAGATGAAAATCAAGCACCAAGAACCCACGCATGGGCCTCTCAAGTCAATTTATTCCATTAAAAAACAAAAACTGTTACAATTTGGGCAGAGGTCTCTTGCAAATTCTCCATATGCAAATGGGAAGACGAGACTCTTATTTATACAAAAAAGAAAAGAAAGATAGGGCTTAAAACCCTAAATCCGGACTAAGAGTAACACCAGAGTGAATCTCTTGATTTACTAAGCTCGACATGATGATTGGATTTGAACTGAGCTGCAACAGAGTTGTAACTGAGTGTTGGAGTAATGAGGGGCGGTGAGGTGGCCTCATCCCCCCTCGGTTTTATCACCAATCCAATAAAAACGTGCCAAAAAAGAAAAACGTCCATGCATGGAGAGGGGCACAAATCCCTAGGTGAAATTCACTGTAGCACTCCGATACTAACTCAAATTAGTCCAATCTTGATTGAAATCATCCCAGATGCTTTTTGCTGAGCTAATTAGCCCTTTATTTTATTCAATTTGGCATTTTTTTGGAGATATTTTGATTTTCTCCAATTTTTTATTTTTTATAATTTTAATTAATATTTCTCATTTTTTGGGTGTTTTTAGAAAATATTAATTTCAAGGCCAAATAATTGTCGAAAACTTAGGATAAGTGTGTCTAGGGGTTAAATGAGTGTTTTGGTTTAGAAAATAAGTGTTTATTTGCCAAACACATCCCATGGACCACTTAATTATTGCAAATTGAATTTTTCCAATTAAACCATAGTCAAAATGGTTTAATTAATTGAAAATTTTAATTAATTCTCTATAGTCAAAAAATAAAAAATAAAAAATCACGACGCGTCCAGGAAATTTATTTTTTGACAATTTTTTAAGCATCTCGGGGCTTAGGAAATGACCATAGAACATACCAATAGTGCCTAGTAGTTTCATATTTTATCAGTTGGACTCTAATAACCCCTCAAGGCCCACAATTCAAAATCGGGCATTCTAGCTTTGGAGAAAGCGGGAGAAAACCTCATCGATTATACTCGGCTATAGGCAAAGCATAATTGATAAGGGAAAAAACTCCCTGGAATACCTTAGTTGAAATTTTACGTCTTAGGGGACCGAGCCATTCAAAATTCCTACTAGCAGACTTTCTTACAAAAACCCCATGGGGCATGGCCATTTTAGCATAAAAATAAAAATGACTACCCAAAATTGGCTAGGCAAAACATTCTGAACTTCTGTTGCACTGAATATGAACATTGACCATGTTCATCAAATGGCGGCTCAACAAGAGGTTCAACTATGGTACAAAATAGTTGGTAACATCTTGCTCCAATTGCAGGACGTGTGCTCGATCTAGTCTCTTATGCGAGGAGAGCATATGAGAACACCAGAATCGCTGGTTTCCATATCCTGTAAAAACATCTCAATTTGATAAGAAAACCTCAGTAGTACGAGTTTTACGAAAACGAGCCAATGATCCAAAAGTTGCTTTATTCAGAGGAATGACAAAACTTAAAAAAGTTATTTATACCTTAGGTACAGAAACAAAATGCTAAAAGTAAATGCTCACTTTAAGGAGCCTATATTCCTACTCTAAGCATGATATCAAAAAAGGTTAGGTGTAACCCCGGAAACCTGTGATCATGATCTTTTGTGCCAACACTTTGTGGTCCTGTAACCTCGGAAACCTGTGATCTTGACTCCTGTGTAGATGGAACCTATGTCACAACCTGAGGTGCAGGGACCTGCTGCTCTTCCTGCTCTACTGTCTCGACCTCCTGAAGGCTCGCTCCTCCTCAAACTTCACATCCCTCCTCACCACCACTTTCCTCTGAGAGGAAAGATAAATACGGAAAGCCTTCGCAGTCCCATCATAGCCCACAAAGATGCCCTTCTCTCTAGTGGGCTCTAACTTTGTCCTCTTCTCTGAAGGGACATGAGAGTAAGTCAGACTACCAAATATACGAAAATGGCCAACTTCAGGCTTCTTTCCTGAAAAGCACTCCTCAGGTGTCATATTCCCCACTACCCAATGGGGACTCCTATTCTGAAGATATACAGCGGTGTTGCAAACCTCAGCCCAAGGAAAGAAAGGAAGTGATTGGTCATGTAACATAGCTCGGGCTGCTCCAACAATGGACCTGTTCTTCCTCTCTACTACTCCATTATGCTCTGGAGTATACGAAACTGTCAACTGTCTCCTACTCCCCTCCTGTCTGCAAAATCCATCAAACTCCTTGGAGGTATACTTACCCCCGTTATTCGGTCTCAAGACTCGGATCTTCCTCCCTATTTGGTTCTCCACAAGAGCTTTGAACTCTTGGAACCTCTGCAAGACTTCCTCGGACTTCTTGCTCTTCAGAAAGTAGATCCAAGTCTTCCTAGAATGGTCATCAATGAATGTCACATAATACTCGTATCCTCTCAAGGACACAAAAGACATAGGTCCGCATAAGTTTGAATGTATCAAGTCAAGAGTACCAGCTGACCTGCTATCACTGCTCGGAAAAGCAGTCTTGGTGTACTTTCCCAAAGCACACCCCCTACACACATCACCCTGCCCTATGCTAAACTTCGGTAAACCTGTCACCATGTGCCTCAACAACCTCAAGGCTAGATGATGCAAGTGAGCCATCCTCCTATGCCAAAGCTCACACAACTCATTGCTGCTGCTATGTGCTAAAGCATGTTGCGGCTGAAACAAGAGTCTATACAGTTTCCCACATCTCGCTCCAATGGCAACTGAAGCAGATGGTCCTGCAATCTTGGGAAACATATGCACATGTTCATCTAGGAAAGACACCCCAAGACCCTGATCCTCGATCATGGAAACTAACACTAGGTTCTTCTTCATCCCAGGTACATACAATACATCCTGCAGTACTATGGGACTCATGGACTCCCTCTGAAATGTAATGGTCCCACGTCCAACTGCACTGACTACTGATTCATCTCCCAACACAACCTCCACATCTGTATCTGCCTGTGAAAGCTCGGAGAACATCTCACGAGCACCTGTCATGTGGCTCGAGGCTCCACTATCTATGTACCAAGTGCTAGAGGTAGATGCACTGTAAGAATGGTCTGTCACACAGGAAAACTCCCTCTGTCTGTCAACATCTGCACTGGTGAGAATGGATGCTCTCTCTCTCTCAATATGCCCAGTGCATAGTGAAAACTCACTCTGAAATCTAGTTGCAAAATCATCGATCTCAGCTGAAGCGGCTGTCTGCTGCTTCTTCTTCTTCTTGTTCGAACACGTAGCAGCATAGTGTCCCATCTTGTGACATGCAAAGCACTTCACAGTGCTCATATCTTTCTTCTACTCATTCTGCTGTTACTTGGCCCCACCCTTCTTGGGACCCTTCTTGCTCTTCTTCTTCCCTTTTGCTGCCAAAGCCACATCCTCCTCATCTCCCCTACTAGTAGAACCACTACACTGTAAGAAACCCCTCTGAGTCTCCTCTTGAACAAAATCATCACATACTCTGTCCCAATTAGGTAAGTTCTCTCTGGCCACCAACCCCTGAACAAACACAGCCCAAGGTGCAGTCACCCCATTCAGGGCTACCCGCACTAACTCAGGACCAATAATAGCCTCACGAATAGCTGCAAGCTCATTTCTCACCTGATAGATCCTAGTAAGATAAGTCATACACATCTCACCTTTGACCATCTTGACGTTCTTCAGCTTCTCTCTAAGCACCATCTTCCTGTTTTCATTAGTACTCTGAAACAACCCGGTCAAAGCACTCCACATCTCATGTGCATGATCCTTCCTGGAAATGTGAGGAATAACATGATCTTTAACGGCATCTAAGATTATCCTCATGGTTTTAATATCTTTCTTATTAAAGGCTACAAGTAACGCTGCATCTGTAGAAGGGGGAATAGTAACAAGATTTGCTCTCAAAATGGCCAAGAACTGAAAGAGACAAAGGAGGATATCGAGCTCTCAAAATGTTGTATAGAGGACAATCCATCTCTTGGAGTTGTCTCAAGTAAAGTTGAAGTTTGTATAGCAAGGCATAATGAAAGAGCAAGATGTCAAGTATGAAGATACAGTGCTTAAAGAAGCTAACAGGGAGATTTTACTGCTGGAGAACCTGCTAAGGGAGTCTTAGTCAAGTTGTGAATTGGAATCTCAGGTAAATAAGCTATGTTTCAATAGTTTTGATGAAGAGATGAAGTACCTTGAGGAGTGTATAGGCAGAGATGAAATTGTGCAGGACTCGGTGAGTCTAGATAGATAGATGGAATTGTTGTCAAGCAATGACAAAGGAAAAGATAAGTTATTGCAGCAGAAGGGATTTGTAAAATCCTTAATTAATGAAGGAAACAATCTTATTGGAGAAGGGACAATCATGTCTTATCAGAGGAAATTTGTTCTTGATGAGGACAAAGAAGATTTGGTTTACTTAAAGGGCCAAAGTGAGAATGATGGACATACCTTTGGGACTGTCACAAGAACAGAGAATCAGAATTCTATTCTGACAGAGGGGGATGAAATAGTGTCACAGGGAACTTTGTTCAGTGACAAGGAAGAAGGAAATTATGAGGAAGAAAATGAGGCTAATGTATCTCAAATTGAAGATGAAACAGTCCTAGGACTGAGAAGTACTGAATTGACTGTTAGGAATAGTCAAAGTTTTGAAAGGAAATTACTGAAGATTGTCTAGACAGAGGCAGAGAAGAGTTGTGCTGACCCTGAAAGGCAGCATACTGATGAATTGTTTGAAGAGAATGAATGTTTGAAATACTGGCTGAAAGTATTTGAACAAGAGGAAGAAAATTAGAAATTGTAGTCAATGAGGAAGAAATGTCTCATGTTGTGAAAGAGACAGGAGAAGATACTAGTTTGCTAAATTTGATTAAGTTTACTAGTATACAAAGAAGAGTGAATGATTATATTACTGTAATCAGAAAATTGAGATACAACTTAATTTTTGAAAGTGAATTTGCAGGTAGAAAGCATGAGAAGGATATTGCAGAGGGAGATGCTTATCAAAGCATACAGGAAATAAGGGTGGAAGCAGTATCAAGAGCAGTGACTAGAGAAATATACAGAGCAATGTCTGGGGTAGTGTTTGAAGTAATTCTGAAAGTGAAAATAGAAATTGAATCAAGAAAGGCTGAAGATAATAAGCAGCAAATAAAAATTGGAAAAGGACATAGAAGACATTTGGAAATTAATGCAAATGCCTAAGGAAAGCTACAGCCAAATGAAGCAAGTAGTACACTGTGAAGATGATTCGGAAGTGAAGAACAATGAAGGTAAAGTCAATGGAGCTTTACAACATAAAGTGTGGAAGCCTGGAAGATTACACCTGAAGAATGATGGAGTTGATGCAGCTTATGGACAACAACAAACTAAAGTCTGGGATCTAGGAAAGATTATCATTGAGGACACATGATCAAGTGATCATGTCTTCTTTCTACTTTGGGAGTTTGATGCAGGAGCATTGGCTACCAAAGGCATTTGTCAATGCCTAGTCAGACCTAAAGGTCTTGACATCAGGCCAAGAGGGCTCGTTGTAAATTCTATATACAAAAAGTACTTTAATTTCCTAGTGAAGAGTTGATAGGAAATGTACCTAGGTTAGTGATCAATTCGTGAGCAATTAATGAAGGCATCAAGCCATGTAACTAATCCCTGAAAAGGAGGGATAACTCGAGAAGTTAAAGAATGAGTTATAGATAGAGTTAAGTATGGTTTTCTAAAGGTAGTAAGTGGTTGCTTTAGTCTAGAATTAGTTGTTGATATGTATGAATTAGTTGTATGAGCTGGAAAACTCAGTTACTTTTGAATGCAACGAGAGAACTCTATGAGAATTCAAGGGGGATGGCTATTGAATGTTTGTATCAAGCCATAGACTAGGGTTTTCAGAAGACATGTACAGTATCTTTGTGTTAATGAAAGAAAGTTTGCTTACTGTGTGTAATTGCTCCTTATATGTTGTGCATAATGTGTCTGAGCAATTTAAGTAAACTGCAGTAGCTCTGTGGATAGCTACTGGGTACATGTAAAACTTGCAGCAGCCATTTCAGGCTTAAGAAGACTCTATGAAACCAGAATAGTTATGCATGATTCGATTCATGGAAGTATTGAAGGCACTCAGAAGCTGGTGTCGAGCCTACGATAGGCTTGAGCACAATGTTATGTCGAAATCGACTGTAAGTTACTCTGTGTAAAATGATCAAAGAACAGAGTACGGGCTCTAAATTTAGAGAAGTGACAGGCAATGTGTTAATGCCTTGCACGCAGAGTTAATTGGATATAAGGATGAACCGAAGGATATTAATCTCCTGACGGTTGTGAAGGAGAATCTACGAAGTAATCGCCGGGATTTGCAGACTGAATGGTTGACAGTGTGACTCCTGGTGGATTTGATACCACGAATTGAGATTGTTGAAGATTAAATGGCAGAAGCGTGACTTCCGGTGAAAACAGAGGTTAAAGATTTATTGCAAAATTGTAATCAAAGTTGCGTAGATGAATAATGTGCCAGGCAGTGCGGTGGAAGCATTTGGGATTTGGTGGTTTTGAGCGTGACGACCTGCAATAGGGTAACACACTCGTCCTTTCATGCTTCAAAAACCAGTTTATGCTAAGGTCATAGACTCGAGGTCATATGTTTGAGAACAGTTGCCAGATTATCTGTTTGGGAACACAGAAAAACTGATAGGCATGGAGGAAGAGCCAAACTTGGCAAATGGTTAGGTTTCGTTGGAGAAGAGCCTGAAGTTATTAAAGGGTCTCAAGCTAGGTGCATAAGTTATATGAAATATGCTCTGAAGCCTTAGGATCAAGTGGAGATTAGAGCTATGTGCCGAATGACCTCATAGACATGCACCAAATGTTATGTGAGTCTGTGCATGGTGGAGAAGCCATAGTTTGAAGTGTTGGGTGTATGAAGACTTGTGTAAGATAAGCTATTGATCTTCTTGAGAAAAGGGTGGTAGCCCTTGAAGGAATGGGCTTTATGTGCTAAAAGTTTGAGTGTTAGCATACCTAAAGAGAGCTTAAGCAAGATAAGGTGTAAAGTGGAGACAAGCTCAACTAGAGAGCTAAGCTTAGAGGTAGAGCCTAGGAGGTCTAGGAAGGGTTTTGGAAAACCTAGTAGGGTGTGCCTCTTGAATGATAAGCACACTGAGATTGAATGATCCTTAGGGATGGCAGGCTGAGGCCCAACCTGCTATCAACAACATAGGCCCCTTCCTCTGATACATTGTGTCCTAACAGATTTCATTTTGTCAAACCAAATATGCTCTTCATGGGGTTTAGTGATATCCCAGACTTTCCTAAGATGCTCCAGATGTGCAGCCCTTATCTTTGAAAACATAGTTGGATCATCCTGAGTTGTCGTGGTGGCAGATGGTAGGTTTGCCAAGGAAGAGAGCTCTTGCAAGTATGAATGGATGAAGCAAGATTCCATGACCCAAGCAAAAGTGCAATAGCATGATAGTGACTAGCTTAGCAAAATCCTCTAATGATGAGAGACCCTCAAGCTTGAGCAAAAGTCAAAGCTAGATCATCATGAGAGCAACGATTTTATTGAGAAGTAGAGTGTTTTCTCTTGCTTCCATAGCCTTGAGGATTTTAATAGTACTACACAGTAGCATAGATGTCCTAGGATGTGCAGTGACTCTCCAACTCGAGGTTGACTTCCAGACAAAGCAACAAGGGCTCCTATTTTTATAAATATTGACCAAAATTGCCTGATCCCATAGCTTATAAGTATCTTATTAAACGATAGGATTCCAAGGGAATTTGAGATACCACGTTTATGATGGTAAGTACCATTTGTAACCACTAAACCAACCTTACATTGCTCAATATTATTCTAAAACCCAATATTATAAGCGAAAAGCTTGTTAACCTGTGACCATGTGCTATGTCACAGGGTTCGGCGGACTTCAACCATGAGGTTCGAAGTTCGTCGAACCTCAAAAAAAATCAGGTTTGTTTAGGTTCGTCGAACCTCATAACTGCCATTTCACAATTTTCAGGGTTTTTTTTCGTGGTGGTTTCTTCTGCGAATCCACCCTCACCCTCCGAGTCTTTTACCATGATCTATCTCCACCCGTGCCTGCTGAGTCTCCTACGAGCACGCTGCACAGTGCGAAGCTCAAACCCTTGCCATACCTTGCGACACTAAACCCTCGACCCAACATGATTCTGGACGGCGGAATTCGGCGAGTTCAAAGCCACGACATATGGTGCAATCACTTCACGAGTTTGCACAGCAGCCAAATAGTAACTCATGGGGACTGGCCCGAGTATAGAATTTACACGATAGGTATGGATTCGGGACTTCAGGATGGAGCTTTCGAAATTATTCTTCTGCTTTTGCTCGGTGAAATGCGACTGCTAGAACAACGAAGTAAGCTACGATTTTCGACCGAGGGGGTGGATCGAAGCAATTGCAGCGAAGAATTGATTCGAAAGGAAGCACTTTGCCTGTGGGCATTGTGGAAAGGTATATTTTTAATTGTTTTGAATTTATGTTTATTTTTAATGCTTATATATATATATATATATATATTATATTTATTTGTTTTAAACTTATATATATATATATATATATAAAACAATATATTTATTTTTAATATAATTTTTATTTTTTTGAAAATTTAAAAAATGTATATAGTCGAACCTCATCCGAACCTCATTGGAAAATTCGAACCCGAATCAACCCTAAAGGTCGCCGAATCCAAACTTGAACCCGAACTTTGTGACATTGACCATGTGTAGTGGGGGGAATTAATTCTTTATCAACAATACAATACTCCTTACACTTGCAAATTGTTCTCATTGCTTGATCTCCCACATTCCTAATATTTCTTCTTTTTTACAATTGTCAATATGCCACTATGCATTATATGTACTTGATGCACACACTTGCAGATGTTTATCAGCTTGGGATATATTTATGCTGAAAAATATAGGTCAGATTTTCTTCATGCACCTTACATTAAAGCCTGATTGGCAGGAGGAGCACCATCGACATTAGTGAGTTTAATTGGTGGAACGCAGTACCGTCGTTGTGCAAATGACATATATTTCTTTCTTCAAGTAGGCCCCTTTTCTGCTCTTCATTATCTTCTGAGGATTCACGAGTATATTTTCATTGTCTATCCTTGTATATTGCTAGTTAATAACATGCAGAATTTTGCTCTGTGGTTGGTTTTGCAGTCTAGTGTCTGTGTGAAGCAGCTTGCTTACAGCCTCTTGGAATTGCTGCTGATTGCTACCTTCCCTGAGTTGCAGGAAGTTGTGCTTGATATACATGGAAACACACGTGGCTAAAATTATAATAACCTGTGCCATCCAATTAACCAACCTGTCTTCTGAAGTTGCATTGTCAAGGCCAACTTAGCCTTGTATCTCTTGTCCTCTGTAAACAACATTCTCTGGTTATGGGAAAACTGTAAGCGGGAACAACAAAAGATGCCACCTCGTACTGTTGGAAAGGTGTTATGTTTTCTCATGAGAGGCCATATTACAGGTTTCTTAAGGAAAACTAAATTTTATTCGCAGCATTGGGCCTAGAAGGCTAGCGAAGTTTGTTTTCAATTAAGGTATAATCAGATCTGGTTGATTTGTACGGCTCTAACATTTATCATTTATTCTTTTTCAAATGTTCAACATCAGAGGGGAAATGTCAACTATGTCTACAGGTTCCAATCCATGTAAAAAGGAACCAATTTTAAATATAAAACAATATCAAATCCATGTGCTCTTTAAGGTTGTTCATGGTAGAAAGTTTGTTAATGCCATTATTTGTTTGGCCTTGAAACTCACGGAATTTTTGAGCAGGAAGTTATATGACTTGCCAACTTTATAGTATCAAGCGATGTCAACTAACTAATTTCTTCTTTTTGTGTCCAGAAGTTGAGTGAGCCCAAAATTCTTCCAGTTTGCAGTTTTGAGGTTAGCCACCATGAAGTTGCATAGGTTGAACTCTACTGTATACTAGTAATCTTGCAAAGCAGGAGATCATTTCCATTTTGTGAACATAGCAGCGGCCTTGTTTTTGCCTACAAGCCGAGCAGTGTATATATTAAATTCTTAATTGATAAATATTATTTCGTTATCATTATATTAAATTAATAAATAATTGGAATGAGATCTCTCGTTGCCGGTTCATTTGTGGTACTAGAAAGAGACATTGTGCCATAAATAGCAAAGTGGAGCTCTACACAGAATCACACAACATATAACTGCAAAATTTTATTGCTTTCATATGCCTTTACTGTCTCTTTCATCATTAAATATAATAGTTTATCCATGGTTGAGTGTGCTGAGAATGCTATTTATATAATGTATTTACAATTTTTTTTTAGGTTTAGCGATTGAGGAATATTTTAAATTTTGCACATACACGTACCAATACACAGGAATATAGATCAATGCCAAATTGACAGGATTTAGTAGCTATTGTATTCATGTGAAAATAATAAAATATAAAATGAATTTATGTTTATTGTTGTTATTGTTGCATTGAGAGTAACCGAGGTGCTTACAGCTTGGTATGGGGAGATCCTTTATGTAATGCAATGTAACTTTTTCAAAATAAAAAACAGAAAGCAATTAAAAAACTTCATGTCCCAACTAATAAAAAGAAAATAATTAAAAAATTTGGC
>LPNX010198136.1:34436-107810 GCA_001517045.1 Pseudotsuga menziesii | reverse complement strand
GAGTTCTCTTGTTTTTCTTGCAAATCTTCAAGTATCTTCCTGAGCCATACTATTTCTTTCGTTGCTTCAGCTGCAGCCACATATTCTGCTCCTGTTGTTCAATCTGCCGGAACTGATTGTTTGCGTGATCTCCATGAGACAGCTGCTGATTCAAGACTCATAGTGTATCCAGAAGTTGATACTCATGTCTCCTTATCGCCATCAAAATCTGAGTCTGAGTACCCAATAAGTTTGAAGTCATCCACTTTAGAGTACTTGAGTCCAACGTCTTGAGTCCCCTTCAAGTGTCTTAGAACTCTTTTTGCAGCTGACCAGTGTCCTTCACAAGGTTTATGCATGAACCTTGAAAGTATGCCAACAACATAAGAAATATCTGGTCTAGTTGTTGTAAGGTAGATAAGACTTCCTACCAGTTGTCGATACTTGGTCGCATCTCAAATTCTTTTCCTTCGCTTGATGTGAGCTTCATTTTCTGTTCCATTGGAGTAAATATAGGGTTGCATTCTGTCATGCAAAATTTGTTTTGTAGTTCTCCAACATATTTTTTCTGAGATAGGAAAATATACTTAGGATGTTGAGTGACTTCAATTCCTAAGTAATAGTGGAGATGTCCCATATCTGTCATTTCAAAAATCTTTTTCAAATCTTTCTTTATAGATGCTATATAGCTCTCATTGTTCCCTGTCATCAAAAGATCATCTACGTACACCACAAGATACACAACAGATCTTCCAACTTTCTTTATAAACAGTGTTGCATCATCAAGATCAAAATGTTCGAAATTTAACTTCAAAAGATGCTCGGTTAACTTTTCATACCATGCGCGAGGTGCTTGTTTTAGGCCATACAAGGATTTGACAAGCTTGCATACCTTTTGTTCTTTTCCTTTCACAACAAAGCCTTCTGGCTGAGACATGAAGACATTCTCTTTCAAGTATCCATTCAAGAAAGCAGTCTTCACATCCATTTGATGAACTTTCCACCCTTTCTGAGCAGCTAAAGAGAGTAAGGTACGGATGGTAGCCCATTTTGCTGTAGGAGAAAATGTTTCTTCATAGTCAATTCTTTCTTTCTGTGCATAGCCTTTTGCTACAAGCTTTGCTTTGTGCTTGTCAAGTGAGCCATCTGATTTGTATTTGTTCTTGTACACCCACTTGCAGCCAATTGGTTTGGTTCCAACTGGAGGGTCAACCAACTTCCAAGTTCCATTCTTCATGAGTGCATCATACTCATTCTGCATAGCTTCTTTCCACTCAGCTCGAGTAGAAGCTTCTTCAAAGGAAGTTGGTTCAAAGTTAGTAGATAAATTAAATTCACAATCAAATGATACATCCATGTCATCACCTGAATTATCTGCTTCTCCTCCATGTCTTTTCGAACTTCTCGTTCCCGTCTTTCCAACTTCATCCTGATGGACACTTTCAATTGTCTTTGTGGCCCATTTAGAATCTTTCGTGATGGTCCTGGTTGATCAGCTGGTGGTTCTTCATCATTGATTGAGAGTCTTTCAATTCTCTCAATCACGTCATCCAGTTGAATCTCTTGATCAGGTGAAGTAGCAGGAACTTCTTCATGCGGGGGAGTTGATGCTTCATATGGAAATTCCAAAGGTTGTTCCAGAATAGGAATCCCCCCTTCAAGGTTTGGAATTTCATATTCATTTTCAGAATATGTCTTTGGATGAGGATAATTTTCCAAATGATCAAGCTGTCTCTCAATGGACTGGTCATTTTTATTAGTTTCAAGAAAAATGACATCTCTGGAAATAACAAATTTCTTGTTTACCTCATCATACAAACGGTATGCCTTGGAGTATTTTTCGTACCCCAGGAAAATGCACTTTCTGCTTCGAGCACCAAGCTTGTTTCTTTGCTCCTTCGGAATGAAGGCATAACAGGTGGAACCAAAAACTCTGAGATGCCTGATTGAAGGGAGATGGCCAAACCACATTTCATGTGGAGTCTTGTCCTCAAGAGCATTTGAGGGACTTCTATTTCTCAAATATGCTGCACATTTTACTGCATCACCCCAAAACATTAGTTTTACATTCTTGAAAAACATCATTGAGCGAACCATATTCATTATGGTTCTATTCATTCTTTCTGCTACCTCATTTTGTTGAGGATTGTAGGGAACGGTAGTCTGATGTGCAATTCCATGTTGGCGAAGATAAGCTTCAAAAGCATTTGAAGTGTATTCTTTTCCCTTATCAGTACGAAGTGTACCAATTTTTTATTGTGCTTGTTTTTCAATCAATGCATGAAAGTCTTTGGATGTTTGAAATGCTTCTGACTTTGTTTTTAAACAGTAAATCCAGCACATTCGTGAGTAGTCATCAACAAATGTCATAAAATACTTATTCCCATTTGCTGAAGGAGTTGGCATTGGGCCACACAAATCAGAATGTACTAGTTCTAATTTCCTACTTGCTCTGAAATTAGATTCATGGAATGACAGCTTACTATGTTTCCCTAATATACATGCATCACATTTATTCTTCTCTTTAGGAATGGTGGGCAAGCCAAATACACCATTCTTTTTCAACAAGCGAAGACTGTTATAATTTAGATGACCAAATCTTGCATGCCACAATGAACTAGATGACATATTACCTTCTCCATGCTGAGAGAGGTAGGCATAGTTCTGAAATCTTGCGGATGAACCCTTGAGCTTCAGCAGCTTTCCATCTTCATATCCAGTCATGATGACTTGGTTGTCAGAGGAATTTCTTATTTCAACGATTCCATCAAACATGTGGATGGAATGGCCTTGCTGTCGAATTTCCACCGTGGACAGCAGGCTTCTCTGCAACTCTGGAAGATAAAGAACGTTCTTCAACAAGAAATCAGGGAATCCAGGCATCTTTAGTCGAATGGTGCCCATTCCCTTTGGTTTAATACTTGACTTATCTGCAAAGTAAACTATGCCATCTATTGATTCATTAAGTTCTTCAAAACAATCTTTTCTAAATGTCATGTGTGATGTTGCACCAGTATCAAGCAGCCAACAATCTTTGTAAGATGAAAGAGAAGTCATTTCATTAAATCCAAGATTACAATGTGCAACAATACAATAAGCAGAATCAGAAGATTTACTAGCATCTTGATCTTTATTATCATCTTTCTTTTGGTTGTGCTTGTCTTTGATGGAGTCCCATGAAGCCCAACACTGATCTGATGTGTGCCCAGTCTTTCCACAACGCTTGCACTGCAAATCTGATATTTTGGTGAAGTTATTTCTGCCCCCTCTGCCTCTGAAGTTTCTTCTTCCTCTTCCTCTTTTGTTGTTTTCTCCTTTGGCATGATCTTTGGATTGGTCTTTGGTGTGGTTCTTTGCTTTTTGAGCAAAGCAAAGTGATTCTCCAGTAGGCTCGGTTGTCTTCTTACCAAAGGCTTTCTCTCTGTCAGCTATCTTTTCTACCAGGGTGTCAAATGTTAGTGATTTGAAGTTGTCACTAGCTTGCAATGACTCAAGATAGTTGGAGTGAGTAGGATACAAAGATTTTACAAATGCTGCAAGAGGAAGATCTGGTTTCATACCAGAGGCTTGAATCTTGTGCATGATGGCTTTGATTTCAAAGGCAACTAACATAGGATCATTGTCTTTTACTTCAAGACTGAATAATTTTAACATTAGTTGAATAACTTCCATTTCAGAGTGTGAATCATACAGCTCTTTTAATGTTTTTAATGCTTCAAAACATGATTTTGCAGGCAATATGTGATGGCTCACCTCTTCACTGACAGTGGCAGTGATTACAGCTAAGGCTTTGTTGTCTTTTGTTCTCCAAATGGCCTTCTCTTTCTCTGATTCTGGAGGTTCAGGGTCTGTGGTTATGGTCTTTCCAGCTGCTGTCTCTATTGTGGTACCTTCACAAATGTCGTCCCAAAGGTCATTGTAGATGAAGGCAGATTTGATCTTCCTCCACCATTCTGAATAGGTGTCTTTGCCGGTGAGAGTGGCACCAACTATAGATGCTATAGATTGCATTTTTTCAATTGTTAGACTAATTTACAATAATGAACTTAATATGACAAAGAGAAAAGCAATAACCTTGCAGGTCTACAGTCTCTGCCAAGGTGATTAACAGGGTGATGGTGAGGGAGAGGCACAACTCTCAAAGAAACATAGGATTAGAATTCTTTCAACACATCTCCATTTAATTTACTTTAGAGTGTTGTTTACATGGACAATTCAAATCTTCATATGAAAAATTACAATGATACCTCAATCATAACTGTAACTTGCCATTGTGATTGTCTAAATGATGTGGATCTGGTTCTGTAACTTTTCTTCTTTTGGAGCAGCTATAGCAACAGCTGCAAGCTTTCTTAGACCACTCCTGAATCCTTTTTGGGAATTCAATACGGTCAACCAGCTGCAGCTTTTCTTCACAATATAATTTCTTTTATGCACCAACAATCTTTGCAATGATTTCTTGTAAGCAAAACCCTATTTAAATCCATTAAAATGCACAGACATATTGCCAATAATCGATGTAGCGTTTCTGGTTTTGCAGTCTATTGCAACAAATAGGCTTACAATGTTGTGAACAAATTTTCTATAACCTCCAAGATTTTGAAAGGCTTATAACAATCTCCTTAAAAATATAGTAAACAAATGCATAGTGCAAATACTTTTCAATACGCCAGTGATATGACACATGTCTCCACATAAGTGTGTGGAGTGTTGTCTTCACATACATATGCAGCTTTCAGGCAAGCAGCAATCTGCAGGCAGCAATCTCTTCGTTCAATATTAACGCAGTTCCAGACTTTGGTTCTAAGACAAGGGGGCGAGAAGGAAACCATCTGAAGGCCACGACTCTCAAGATACAATATTACATAAATACATATATAATGCACAATAATGAACAGAGATTTATATTCACGCTCATAACCGTATTTAGATGATTATGCACAACAAAAGGCCTGCAGCACAGGTCGCAGCTTTACTTCCAGGAGGAATCTTTACCAAAAACACTGAAAAATAATCAGTTTTCACAGTCAAATAGCTCGAAATCACCAGTTTTCTCCCTTCAAATCACCAGCTTACACCGTTAAAAGGCTCGAAATGATCAGCTTCATATATATACGAGCTCAAGTAAAGACCTCAACAGGCTCGCAGCTCGTATTAGTTTCTTAAATCTTTGGCAGTAGGTCAATCCAGAAAGGCATAGTCAAGCATCGACTTTTAGCAAGCCATCGAACAGACAGCGCAAACGATTTGAACTGCAGTAAATCTTTCAAGTTAAAAATAATCCATACTTTCGAGATACGTTCTTGTTGGCAACCTCAAGTGGGATAAACCGCACTTAGTATCACAATATAGATTGAAGACAAACCCATTTTTTTGAAATAAATTCAGAGATAGAAGTACACGAACTAGCGAGTAAAAGTGCTGAACACCCGACGAACTGTGCCCTAATTTGCAGACGACGAAAGTAAATACAGAGGGAGCTATATTTTCGTAAGCATGAACATCATTTCACAACTGCAGGAGCAGGTGCACAGGCTTCACGCCAGTATTTAGTCTTCATCACGCAGTATTCATCAGTCTTCATCACGCAGTATTCATCACGCATAGGTATTCATCAGTCTTCAGATTATAAACTCATGAAATCGCAGCTCCTGATATGAGTGTATACAAAACGCAGCTACAGGCTCAGTCTTCAAAGAACTCACAGCTCAGCACAGTGCAGTGAAGGAGTCACGTAGCAGTCTCGAATACACAGCAAATACCACTGACTTTAATGGAATCGCAGTAGCAAGATGGTGTTCAACGGCAAGAAGAAATTTCAAAGGATGTCTCCAGTGTTAGGGTGCTGCAAATTAGGGTTAGGTAATTCAAAAATTTTAGCAGAGAATAAACGCAGTTACATGGAGGAGTAACGCATACACTGCATGTGACTCGACTGACAGACTGATGGATTAGTCTGGCAATGGACTGGCAAGCAGAATGCCAGGAATGGGCAGACTGGCAACAGGCAGGAGTTATGGCAGCGCTCTGATACCACTTGTTGGTAATAACTCCCGATTCGATTATTATTCCAATGCAAATGCCTATATTTATACAAATTACATGGCAGTTGGGTTTCACCTTCCGCTCAGCCTGTTTGGCTTCCTACTATTTATTTATTTACATTATATAACCCTAACAGATTATATTCTAACAATATTAAAACCAGTATAGATCCATTTAAAAAAAATTTACACCTTAAAAAGTTGGATACCTCTCACTGCTTAATAGATCCAAGTTTAAGATGGACCTATGCTTGTTATACATTTATACATATACCTATGTACTAGTTAAATGATACAATATATGTAAAGTCTTTATTGTTAAATTCAAAAGTCTTTATTGTTATTTTCAACCAAAAATTGCTATACATTTTGAGGACTGATGTTTATAGAAATGCTCTTTACAAAAATTGCCATTATTCTAAAAAAAATGAAGTGTAATCTTATTTCAGAAATAGAAGTAAAATTCATTTACAGAACTTCACAATCAAAGTATTATATTTCAATCATTGTATTATCATATGTTATGTTTCACTTGTCATCTTAAAGAATAATATATGAAACGTCAACATATAAATCTGTTTGTATGTGTTGCTATGGATTTATAAATTGTATATTGTCATGAAATATGATTATTTAAGTTTCAGTTTTAATCTTATTTGCATTTTCCATTAATATGTTAAATCAGGTTAGTTCATAGGTTTCTCATATTTAACTATTATATAAGAAAAGCATGTAGCTAGCAACATAACATTATTGCTTTATGTTATCAAGTTTACTATAAAACATTTAAAAAATAGAGTTAACTTATGCTATACCATGGATGAGCAACCACCATTGATAGTCTACTTAATTACGTTATAATTGGTAGTAAAAGTATTCAAAGAGATTGTACATTAATGTAAATTATTTTGTTAACTTGGGGTCCAAATGCTTGCGAGATGTTGTGTGCGATATGTGCAAGCACCATGTTCTTTACTTTCGTTGGTTTGTTTATCATGCTTTTAATGAATTGTAGATTAATATGAATTGGAAATTTTCTCTTGTAAAATCACACACATTTGGATTGAAGCACATTTGGTACAATCTCAATCAAGTTGGGTTATTTCTTATCTTTACTAAGCCTCCTCAACTTGGCCCTAACCTCTATACCACACCTATTCCATAGATCTAGTTTTATCCTCTCATTATCTCTCTTAGTTTTATCAACTCATTATCTCTCTTGCTTTATCCATTTCCAAACCCTGAGTGTGTTTGAGTAGGTGCGCAAGCCCTCTTAGACTAGTAGGGTCTCCCTCTTGGTCATTCTCCGGATTGATCTAAAGTGACAAGAGCCTGCTCGATGTGACATCTTACCCATAGTGAATGAGGCCCTTGCGGTTTCACCGGTTAGCTACCTCACCTCTATCGTCCCAGATCGGATAATTCAAGTGGGTAGCTACACCTTGTGTGATAAGAATTACGACACTCCAAAGTAGTTGGATGTGTGACTAAGGCGACAATGGTTACATTTTCCATGCATTTATTTGTTCACCGAATGCTAGCCTTGCTAGTTCATGCAGTAACATAAAGAAAAACCCCCTCTATGCAAGTGAAGTTTTTATGACAAAAATAATAAAAGGCTCATTTATATATTTTTTCAAACACTTAGCATCTCTAAGATTTTTTGGTTTAAACACTTAAAGATTCAGAATCAAATAAAAGCTAAAATGCTTATGCTAAGCACATCAACTAGAAACACTCTGAGCATCAACAATTTAACATAGTGATTTACGTCCAATGACCAGGCCAAAACCCCATAATGGGGAAAACCCTTGAGAGAGAGATCTTTATTTATTAAATCTGAGTCAAATCTAAACTTTACAAATGCAATCCTACATCAAAAAAAATACTGCACTTATCTCAACAAAAGTAGTTGTTTGAAAACCCCTCTCACATGCCGGCAGATAGGTAGAATGTCTACATTAAATATTGTCTTTATGCCCTCAAAAACAGTGCCTAGAATGCAGTATAGATTGCACATTAAATGCTTTAGCAATCAGCCTTGGTTTTTGTGCCAAAATCTGTGTTAAAATCAGTATATGCCTGCTTCCTCAGGATTTGTGCATTCCTTGTCTCAAAATTTGTGCGACCAGCAGATCATACAGACTGTTCTCTCTTTGAAATCCATAATGTACGGATTTGTACAGTACACCTGATTTGCCTTGGGAATCGTGCACATTGTTTGCAAAGTATTTTGGCTCTCTCTCTCTCTCTCTCAAAACCTGTCTCAAGTGACTCACAAATTGAGAAATGAATAGTGTCTTTTTCCTTTCCCGAAGTTCACTTTTATACTTCATTTCTTCTCAACTAACCTTAACTACCTCATTAATGGCTAGGACTAAATCTCATGATCAAGGGTTCACATTTAATGCACATTAATAAATACATGATAATAATTAATTGCACATTAAAAATTAGGGACCACAACTTAAAAGTTATGAAGTACAAACATTTTATTTACATAACTCAACTTTACATATATAAAAGACTAGGGACAAGAACTTAGACCCCCCCATGACAAAAACACCAAAAACCACAAGGAGGACCTCCATAGTAATAATTTCTAATAGCAAGAACTTCAAAGGAATCCAAGATAAAGCCTTACCCAAGATCCAATCCACTAAATGACAATCGTGCCTCATGGGCAATGCTAGCAAATATGATCTCCAATAGATAAACACAATAGCAAGAGAAATGCCACACTTCAACAAGAGAGAAAAACCTTAGACAAGATTTGTAGTTGGCCTAGTCGTGTTCTTTGGGGCTTTAACTTTCCCTAGAAGTTCATGTTGTAACACTACCAAAACTCTAAATATATGTTAGGAAGGCCCGAAGAAGCCTCTAGACATGGTAAGAAATGATAAACACTAGAAATGGTCCAAAACATGGAGTGCTTCCACAAAAAGGTGAATGCTCTCCATGAAAAGGCTCTAAAAAAACATGCAGCAAAATTATGCGATACTTAAAACAATAGTTCTGGATTTCCCAACTTTCTCAATATTTATCGGATTTTCTATTATTATCTCTTTTCAGAAATTATGTGGCCATTCTGCATCTAACGACATGGAGATGGAACAATCATAGGTGGTTTGCTAAAAGATAATTTCTCTTGAGGTTAGGACCAATGTTATCAAAACCGAACTGGCTGACCCTGGGAACTGGAACCGAACCGGAATTAGACAAAAACTGGGAAACAGGCCGGATCAAAAAACCGATTTTGAGCAAAAATACATAAAACATTCATATTTTCAAAAACTACATATATATCCATGTGCATCCAACTAACAATATGTGGCCATTCTGCATCTAATGACATTGAGATGGAACAATTATAGGTGCTTTGCTAAAAGATAATTTCTCTTGAGGTTAGGACCAATGTTATCAAAATCGAACTGGCTGACCCTAGGAACCGGAACTGAACCGGAATTGGACAAAAACCGGGAAATAGTCCAAATCAAAAAACCGATTGAGCAAAAATGCATAAAAATTCATATTTTCAAAAACTACATATATATCCATGTGCATCAATGTGAATTCAAACCATTATACACAAATATGCAAAGTTTCTCATGTATACAGCAAGTAAGAGCATATAAAACCAAAATAGCATCGATATCTAAATAAAAGTACATCAACAAAAAGGTTATAAATGACCTCTAAAGTCAAAATATAAGCATATGACTGCAGTCTAAACTCTAGAATCTACAATCTAATGATTCTAATCATATATCATAATTATCTGAGTCCTCATGCTTAGACTCAGAGTCATCATCTACATCCTCAACATAAGCATGGTTCAACTCCCCTAGGCCTGAAGGCACTTGACTAACTGCAACATGAATGCTCACATCCTCTTGTTATGGAAGAGAGCTCAAGTCCATCCACAATTAAATGTGATTGATATGGAGAGTGGGAGCCTCTTTTATAACATTAGAAGGATCACGGGTCAATTAAACAACTTACATGTGGACCCAACTTTTTATTTTATTGAAAGAATTTGAAATTAGCTGTTATTGGGGGTCCTTGGTGTTTTTGTACAGAATCGACCAGTTTTGTACTGAACTGGCCAGTTTGGAGAAAATCGAGTGGTTTTGTATGGAACCAATCGGTTGAGCCTTGAAACTGACCAATTTCGTATGGAACAGGACAAAAACGGTTTGAGTGCATGATTTGACTCGGTGAAGTTTGTAAACTGGTCCAACCGGGGGGTTTTTAAGACACCCATCAAATAATGTCCTATAAAAAATGCCCTCCACATGTGTGCCAAGGGTAGTACTCCTCATGAAACATCTAGCCATCATCATACCAAGTGTCATAACATGTGTAGATAAGTAAATGTTTTAGTGCTAAAGGTTAAAGAAACATATAACTTAGGAAATGTTCTCAAATATGAAAATAATACATGAAATTAACATCTTTCTAACAACTCAATGACTTAATTAACCTTTATTCATCTAGACTAACATTGGTCAAACTCTATTAAAATCATTATTAGATGAAAGTTGTAAGTTAAGTTGCATTGCCTAGATTCCTAAAGTATGTGAGGGTAAATAAAGTGAATGTGAACTTAGGGAAAGAAATGGGTCTTTGCAAATTTACCATCTTAGCACATGGATGTGATAGGTCTACCCTTAATTTTCACGAGTTAGGGTTTAATATGTTTTTTCTATTGAGCATGGTTATCATTGATGACAAAGGTTGTGCTTGTTGATGGTTGTTGATGACATGGAAAACTTAGTGAATGTCTTGGACAAAGACTCAATGAAAAAGACAAAGACAAAGACAAAGACAAAGATGGTTGTTGATGACATGGCATCTCTACACGTGGTTGAGATGTCCTTACAAGTGTCCTTACACTTGTGCACATGATGGAGTTGGGGATATACATCCTTGGACAATCCTTGTGGTCATTTGTTGATAGGAAATGCTTCAAAGTCGTTGACATAATGATGTTGAAGCCACAAGCTCATTACACCCTCTTGAAATGATGAAGCCCATAATGTTGAGTTGTTTCCCTTGCACCTATGATGATGGTTATAAATATAAGAAGCCCTCTTCAATATTGATGTGGTATGAGGATGCTTCTTGTATGAAACCCATGGAGATGAAGATCTTGAAGAGATGAAGACTTATTGAAGACCGTTGAGGTGCCCCTATTCTATTGCATAAGAAAGTTTTGGGACCCACACACATGGTATGGTCTTATCCATGTTGATGATATCCTTGTACCTTGAAAATGTCATTAAATATTAAAGAAGCCATTGTTAATGATGATGAAGCACTTGAATTGCATAGAAGATGACCTTGTAGCTCTTGGTGCCACAAAAATACTTGAAGAAGCCATCAAGAAAATTTCACATCAATTTTTGTTGTCCTGCATATTTTGAAGAAAATAAAAGTGAAGGACCCTGTCAATGCAAGCAATCCCATCATAGGGAGATAGTCCTTGTCAAGCTCTTTCCGGTAATATGTGGAGCGTCTCCTAACTCTTTACAGTTGAAGAGATATGAATGTTTGAAGTTAGAGTACCCCACCTTTTTGTGTCAGCCAACCAAACAAAAGAGAACTTGATTATTGCATGTCGGCTCAAAAACAAATTATGATGGAAAATGTGTATAAATAGCAAGTTGATGTCATTTTTATTTGTATATTCTTTGAAGTGTTTTTTATCTCTGATTTTCAAATATATAAGTGGACTGAGGCAGAATTTCGGCAACACCAGTTGAAGGTTGCCACAATCACATTCTTCAAGTGGAGACTTATCTCTGAATTCAGGAGGAGAACAAAGGGAAGCTCTGGAATTCAGTTTTGAAGCATCCAAAAGTACAATAGTAAGTGTCTGAAGCACATCTAAGCTCGGGTTTGTCCTTGGAGAAGCAGTAACCACAGAAACAGGTTAAGGCAGTTGCTAACAAACACGACCATGAACTGATCCACGCTATTTATACTATGCAAGTATTGTTCTGAAGGTTTGAATTGTTATTTATACCAGTGTTACAAAAACCGAACCTAGAAACAGTAACATCGGTCAGTTCGACCGGTTTTGGGGCGTCACCAGGTCAAATTGGTGTCTCAAACTGAAAATGGCCGGTTTTGTATGGAACCAGCTGGTTTTGACTGGTTTTACCCATTTCGGTCCCGTTTTGGCCGGTTCCATACATAACTATACAACAACACTTAAGAGAGTATTTTTGAAATTAAAAATAAAAAAAAATTGGTTGAGTGGGGAAGGTTCTATTAAAATATGCTCAATATGGCACATAACAAGGGCACTTTTTGCAAATATGTGTATAATGGTTTGGATTTACATGGTTGCACATAAATATATACATAATTTTTCAAATTTAAGTAGTTTTTGTTTTTTTGGTGGACCGGTTTTGTGATCCGTTTTTTTTCCCAGATTTGTTTGGGTCTGGTTTTCAGGGTCGACTAGTTCAACCACTGGTTCAGTTTTTGTAACCTTGATTTATACTATGCAAGCACTGTTCTTAAGGTCTGAAATGTTATTTACACTATGCAAGCACTGTTCTTAAGGTATGAAATGTGTGATTTGAGCAAGTAAATGCCCGTAATAAGAAGAGTATACAGAAGCAGTCCAGAGGTATATTAGATTTCATACATTGTTTTGGAAGTCTCCCCAATTTCAGGCATTTGTTGTAATAAAGGCACCCAAGATCAATGCATTGAAGAAGTTTGAAAGTTCTGTTATTTCTTGGATCTGTGGACATAAGCAACATTGATACTTGGGCAGACTTCAAGACTTGATTGTGACAGAAGTGGGAGGATGTAAGTGACATGTTGAATACACAGTATTGTTGTACACAGTGATGGTCTGATGTATATGACATTGATGCCATGACTCGACAACAGATTGAAAGTGACACGTGAATGATAATGATAAATGTTGATTGAGCAGTGAAAGGTTTGAAGTATGGTGATGATGATGCTGCGGATACGAAGCATGAGAAGAGAACAGTGAAGGGAGAAGGAATGTGACTTGTCATGATCAGTGAACAACTGAAAGTTGATGATGAGAAGTAGTTGATTGAGTGGAAGAATTATGTGAAGGCAAGTTGGGTTTTTCACCTCTTCTTAGTTGGAGCTACGAAAAACCAAGTTGGGTCTTGGCATAAGAGTTAGTGCTCTTCAGTCAGTTGGTGTTGATGTAATCCTGAAGATTGAAGTGTTCATTGTAATTCATATTCAACTATAAATAAAGTTTACTATATTTGTCTTGTGATGTTTCTCTTTTAATTGATGTACTTAGTAGCTTAATGTGATTGATGGAGTATGCTTAAGTTTTTGAAGTGAAAATTGTTAAGAGTGCTAGCAAAGTGATTCACCCCCCCCCCCTCACCTCTCAGTGTGGCATTTTGTCCAACATTTTCTTCATGTGTGCCTTCGAAGGAAGTGCTATTATGTGCTATTATGGTCGTCCCTTTTTTACTTTCTTTCTTTTATATTGCATTTATTTGCATTTCTTAGCCTTTTCATTGGCTTAGTCTTATTTTTCTCTAGATTTGGCTTTGATAACTCGAGCCAAGCAGGATTTTTACAAGGGGAGTATCTCCCATATTTTTCCATTTTCATTTAGTATCATCAACCTTAGAGTAATAGACTCTTAACTTTATTGAAGCATTCATATGAGGGAATAGTTATGAGTCTATAGGTTGTTACTGACGATAGATCATTTACAAAGGGGAAAGTGAAGGGGATGGCTGAATTGGCTACTGAAATAAAAAATGGCTAGGCAAATTGTTATGAAATGGATGAATTCACTCAATTTAGTTCACTAAGGTACAAATTAACCTTTAGACTAAGACACTTCTAACATTGAATACGCCAAGGTTAGACTCAGACATGAGTAATTATGTTAAGTGTTATAAATTACTTTACGAGCATAAATGTAACATCTCATGCAAACATATCATCATGTAAGAAAATATTCTAAGTGTTTATCAGTATATAGAGATATCAAAGCACATAGAACATTTGATGTTGCCTCTAGCTAGGCACATCCAAGGCATATGGACCATCTGGCCATGCTAAAGGACCTCTGATCAATGATCTATGAGGAAGCCATTGATCTCAAGTTGGGCACAAATGTTTGTGAATGATCGCAAACCACATATGAGCAACATTTTACCCCTTACTAAAAAAGGGGTAATAGAATTTTATCTTTATTTTTATTTTTCACTATTCTTGACATATTTGAATTTTTCCATGGTTGATACTCTTGTTGCACTATTTAGGATAATTTATGTTTTTATCTTCCTTGATTGAGATTTCTTGGTTGAGAGGACTATGATTTTGGAGACTAATCTCAAGAGTACCTTTTGGGAACCTTGTTTTGACAATTTATGCATATTTGTTGCTCCACCTTTATGTGTTTGTGTGTGGAGATGTTTGGGAGGTTCAAGTTCTAAAGAAATCTCTCGTGTAAACCTTGCTGCATGAATTTGCTTCACTACATTTCCAAAGAATTGTGTGGAGGTGCTAAGGTAATTGTTCCTTAGTACCTTGTCATGGTTAAGTGTTTTGGTTGTTAGTATTCCATAGTTGTTTTAAGGAGGGAATGATGGGAGATGTGATAACTTTATATTTTTTACAAAACAGGTTGCAATATTGATGTTTTCTGCAAGATGTTGTCATTAAGGGGTGGTGCTGAGAAAATGCCACCTTCATAGATGCTGCTCCAAGTTGTGTTTAAGGGAGGATGTGAGAATACTTAATGTAAACCCAACTTGAGGAGTTTATTGTACAATTGGGATGGTTTGATCAGTACATTTATGGTTAACTGGTTTAGTGGTTATTCCAATCCTACCCTTTGGAGTCTTAGGGGTATACCCTAAAGCTATTTATTGGTGAGGCTCTAGCGTCATTTGACATGCACAATTCACATCATGCATCGCACTCTTTCAGATTTGTTGATTAAATTGTGATTGATGCCAATAGTTGTGCCTTGGTGCCCCTTGACGAGCCCCTAAGGGTTAGTAGTTGGTATGTGGTTGTCAGTGTCAAACGAGACCTTTTGACCTTGTCCAAGCCCAAGTATGAAGCCCTTGGAGTCCTACAGACAATGGAAAAAGCCTTGTCTACCCTTGTCTCTTGGTCCCTAAGCATGCAAACTAGGTCTTGTTAAGTATCCTTAAGTTGTATCTTGGTCCCTAAGCACGCAAACTAGGTCTTGTTAAGTATCCTTAAGTTGTATCTTGGTCCCTAAGCCCATAAAATAAATCTTGTAGCCCTTATTGTATCTACCTTGTTGGCAATGGTCCTCGAAGGTATGGTGGTTTGAAAATATGGCATGCTTTCCCTTAAAGCACCAGTGATCCCCATTGCTTGCGCCTTGATTCCCTTGTACCCCTGAAGATGCCCTTCAAGTCTCTGGAACCCCTAAATGTTGATCTTCAAGCTTGATGGAGGTTGTTGATGATATATGGTATTCTTTGTGTTTAGATAGCACTAGAGGTTGTATCCTTGTGATCATGGAGGTGGAACCCATGGACAACATGCCCTCAGTGTGTTGAAGAAACATTGGAACACTAAATGAGCCAAATGACCCATTCTGTGGTCATTTGCGATTTGATGGGGTCACAAAACCCTTGGAGATGGTCATAATACATAAGAAGGTTTAGCACCCACATATATAGTGGTATGATGGCTTGCACTTGATATTGAAATCCTAGGTGATGGGGTTGAAGTCCATAGAAACCATCTTGTTCAAATATTAAATGATACCTTGAATGTGGTGCCCTTGGGTCTTGCTTGTTGATGGTAATGTATGATTCTTGTGGTAAGATGGCTATTGGGATGTTGATGAAGGTGGACCACGTGGACATATCTTGCAGACATTTAGTGGCTTGTTACACATGTTATTGGAACTCATGATGATCATGGATATGCATGAAGTGGAAGCCCTTCTTAGGTATTTTACATTTCAAGGAAAATCAAATGACCAAATCAAAACATTTGTGAAACCTTGCAATTGATTCTAAAATAAATTTCAATTGATGAGGTCGGCCACATTAAGAAGATTTTGTGATAAAAATAAAAACAAAAATAAAAATATGATGGAAAACGTGTATAAATACCCAGTCAACGTTCTCGTTTAAACATAAGAAAAAGCATGATTTAGCTATGAATTCGGCATGGTTGCACAGTTACAGCTCCTGATATTTTAGCAACCCGTACCCGACGTTTTCCCGCTGCTTCGAGCTTGGGAGCTGGTACAAAACATCCCCTATTTGATAGGAGCTTCTTTGGGAACTTGGGAGCTTTTAGGGATATTTTTGGGAACTTTCTTTTTCGCTCCCTTTTTATTGGGAGCTTGTAGAAGCTCTCTGTCTGTTTGGGAGCTTCCATATGCTCCCAAATAGACACGAAGCTTTTGCAAGCTCCAGACCATGTGGAGGCCAAAATCATAAGAAAAGTGTTGATAATAAATTGAATGATTGAACTTTATTATGTTAAGAAATCACCAATAATAAAAATTTCAATTGAATCTATCAATAATGTCAGTTTTTTATTTTCAAGGTTATATAAATAAAGAGGGCCCACACCTCTTGAATGTTTAGAATCTTAGATCCATTGACACTCAAAATATATCATGCAAGTGGACTTAAGTGAATACAAATGGATCTTTTACAATACTAAGATATTGAGCAACTTTAATCCATATCTCAAATGATTATAGCTAGCTTACGTTATTCGTTATTCATACTAATTGATATAGCAATTTAGGATCATAAGCCATATCAAATTCAAGATACCAATAAATTTGAAAGATTGTGAGTTGAACTCAAAACAATCAAGTTCATTCACATTAGAAGTAAGTAGTAGTTACCATAAAAAAATGTAGACGCACTCTTAGGAGCAATAATGTAGATGTAGTTGGAACAAGGAATTAAAAAAAATATTGAATCTTATGATTTATGAAGCCATTGGTGCCTTTACAAACTAGTACAATGAGATTTGTATAACGTTGACCAAGAAGAGTGAGAAAATTTAAAAAGAATGAATTTCATGACTCCTAGAACATTAAGATGATAAAATAGTTTAAGCCATGAAATTAACCAATTATGTTCTTTTTAATGTATTTTAAAAAATTAGTTAGGTTAGTTTATAACATGTGAATAATAAATATTGGATATAATTAATTTCATGATATATTTTTCATATATACTATACAGAAAAACATTGTATTAATAATATTTTAAGTATATTATGTTTTATATTAATTAAATAATATGGTAATAAATATATTAAATATTATTTATTATAATTAAAATAACAATATTATTTCTATTAACACTTTGTAGATATGTCTATGTGGGTACCCGTTACTAGCAATAGTAATAACCACATTAAATAATAATGTGTTTGAAAAATATTCACTTATTCAGACACATTATTAATTTAATGTGGTTGTCGCTAGTATATATTACTTCTGCTGCGAACCCTACTTTTCGTGCAAATTTGGACAAAGCTTCTAAACGTATCCGTCGTGTCTGAGTATCCAACTTACCTGCCTTCCGAAACTTGTGCAAATTCCTGCGTTCCAAAACTTGTGCAAATTCGGGTATATACAGTCAACTGAGGCAGCCTGATAGGAGACCAAGTCTTTTAATTATCTTTGAATTCCGTGTAAGCTGAGATCAGCTTGTTTGCGAGTCATCCTCTGAATTTCGAGCATCTAAAGAGCAGCAGCAAGCTGGGAAGGAAAACTCGTGGGTAAAGGGAGTGTTCGCAGCTACAACGGAGAAGTGGGTTTTTAGTTCTATCTTTGATATTTTTACAGTGCATTTTTCGGTTTCAACCTTGTCATGCACCAAGCAATTGGTGGTTTTTTTTTTTTCAGTCTGCATACATTACCAGCTGCCATAAATTGCAGATCTGAGCTAGAGAAGTAACATAGTCTGATTTTTTTGAAGGGGACACCATTGTTGATTAGTCCCAAATCTTGATTACTATTGACAGTTTGGATTCTGAAGAAGTCACCGGTCATCATCAGTTCGAAGTTACAAGCAAGATAGCAGTGACAGTCCATAACAGAACCGAGCTCAATCAGGTATGGTTTCAGTATAGTAAATTGTAGAAAGGTATACATCTATGTTGGAGAGATGAAAGACTTAGTGTTACAGTGACATGTTAAGCAGCAATAATAATAGTATGACAAGATGATATATATTCAGATGCAACAAGTGATGACGGTCATGTACAATAGCCTATGACTATGTACAGTAATGTAAGTGTACAGTGATGTATGTAGCAGTATATGATTATGTACAATATATGTACATTGATGCATGTGGACAGTGAGATATGGAGAAATACAGTGATGTATAGTGATAGTGACATACAATATGCAGTAGTAACAATTATACAGTGATGACAATTATACAGTGATGACAGTTAGACACAGTTATAGGGTCGTGAGCAGAGGTAATGAGCAGTAAGTTCATTGATCAGTTTGGCAGGTCCACAGATTCAATTTAGAAGTTCAAGATCATTCTTCTTCAGGGTGGAAGCGTGGTGCTAGGGATCACAAGTTTGTGAGTTGAGCTGTTGCAGCAGCTCATCAGTTGCAGTTGGTGAAGCCTAGGGGATTGTAGCCCCTTTCAGTTGTAGCTGGAGAAGTTGTATTAAATTTGTTATTACAGTTGTTGCTAGGTCAACTTTTATCATAAAAAAATTCTGTGGTTTCCACCAGAGCTTGGATTTCCAAGTAAAAATCTTGTGTATTGTGCATCTTGTTACTTTTCATGAATATTGATGATACACTGCTATGATTAGTGATTAGCAACTTGCTCTTGATTAAAGTTAAAATTTTAATTGTGCAAATACTGATTCAGCCTGCTCTCAATATTTCAACAGGAGCTTCTTATGAAGATGTGCTTCATTATTTAAGGGTGATTCTGAACACCACCATCTCACTCAATTGCCTTGGACTCGTCATAAAGTCCTAACATTTAACCACATGTGGACTAACCTCAACAAGTGCAGATTAAATATATTACTTTATACTATAGAAGGATTGATGA
Organism: Pseudotsuga menziesii; assembly: GCA_001517045.1. NCBI lineage: Eukaryota > Viridiplantae > Streptophyta > Pinopsida > Pinales > Pinaceae > Pseudotsuga > Pseudotsuga menziesii. Next base: position 88,705 of record LPNX010198136.1, on the reverse strand, counting down.
GCCTCTTGTCCATTTGAAATCCAAATCCTTTTTAGCAATGCATTGATTGCTTTCACATTATGGTCATATCGGGTACAAAACTCCTAACATAATTGATCTTTTCAAAAAGAGGTTGCACAACTTTGTTGTTGGAGGCTGCAATTCTTTGATTTCCTTAACTCATTCAGGAACAACTGATGCAGGAGCATTGGCTACCAAAGGCATGTGTCAATGCCTAGTTAGACCTAAAGGTCTTGACATCATGGCAAAAGGGCTCGTTGAAAATTCTATATACAAAAAGTACTTTAATTTCTTAGTGAAGAGTTGATAGGAAATGTACCCAGGTTAGTGATTAATTAGTGAGCAATTAATGAAGGCATCAATCCATGTAAATAATCTCTGAAAAGGAGGGATGACTCGAGAAGTTAGAGAATGAGCCATAGATAGAGTTAAGTATGATTCTAAAGGTAGTAAGTGGTTGCTTTAGTCTAGACTTAGTTGCTGATATGTAGGAATTAGTTGTATGAGCTGGAAAACTCAGTTAGTTTTGAATCGAAGGAGAGAACTCTGTGAGAATTCAAGGGGTGGCTATTGAATGTTTGTATGAGGCCATAGACTATGTGTAATGTCTCGGTTTTGACCCCGTTACATTAGATGTATATGATGTATAAATTGTAAATGATCATGGTGTGGAGCTAAAGGCCAAGGCCCCACCATTGATCGGTCATGCTATGATTTGGATTTAAAATTGTCACCGATGGTATATCGGGGCATGCGCCATATGTTTTGAGTTTATCACCATGTAAATATGCATCTATAATTAAAATGAACACAACTAGCTACGATCGCAGCAACTAAATCGAATGGGGCATGATTTTCCCAAGGATAAGGATGTGGGGGGGGATTTGTCAAACCTTGAGCCAAAAGGAGGAAAAACCCATGTGTCATCTTCTTTTGTTTTATTCCAACCACCTTCAGTTAATAATTTATGCTGGTAGCTGAGGGAAGTTATGGCAGTTAATTGTTTTGGGAGTGGGGTGGCAGGACTGTCAGTCCATGCCTCCACGCACACTCCACCCATAGTTGACTTCTGAATGGAAAGGAAAAATGCACTCTTCACCCACGCAGACATTCCTTCCTCTCTCCATGAGTTGCTGAACACCCAGGCACTGAAATTTCGCGTCCTTCCTGTTCTTTGTGCATCCACGGACAAAAACGGAGCTGTTTTTCCTCATGCATGACCTCCATTGTCTGTTCCTTTCCTCACTGGGTCGGATTGTTTCCCCACGCACAGGTATTCTTCTGTTTGGGGTTCACATAGAGAGCTGAGAGCTGTGCGTTTTCACCCACGATTTCCTGAAAAGAGTCATTCACGTCCTCAGTTGTATGTTCTCCTTACAGACCGGTATGGTTGTGTAATTTCCGTCATTTTAATGCTAAGACTGGAACTGTTATTCTTCCCCCATGTTCACTGTTTAGTTGGGACTGTGTAATTCGATTATTGGGAGTCGTTTTGGCCACGAGAGGGCCAAGAATGACTCAGAAATCGTTTTCCCTGTTTAAGCTGTAATAGCTAAATTAATTGCCGAGGTGCAATGGTTGGTCTTTGGACTGTGAGAGGAGCAGAGATGTTGGCTTAGATTTGCTTGATAAACCTGGTGGCTAGAAACCACACAGACAGAGCTAGAGGGCTGTCCTTCTTCTCCATCACCCCTGAATAGCACTGGAAGGGAATGCAGGGCCTGAGGGACTGTGTAGCAGAGAAGGGACTGATTCCTTGTGTTGGCTGTGTTTGGGTGTTTTAGAGGTTAGACTAGTTCTGGTGTAGGTGTTCTTTGCTCTGTAATGAGCTCACCAGCTTAGCAATTTTCCTTCTCCAGCTCCTTAATGGCCTGGTAAACCCAACTGTGTTGGCTTGGCTATGTTTTGTATATCCCTGGCTATGTCTAAGCCTACTAGTTCCCTTATTCCTTGGAGAATCATGCCCAGCTCGGGGGTGGCAGTGCTACTGAGAGATTAAGGAGCACGCTGACCTATGGTTGGGTGGAACGTTGCAGCGACGTAGCTGGTTGCGGAGCAAAGCTTTCATAAGATAAGTGATCTTGTGTATTTTACCTCTGCAATTCTATATTTACTGTTAATTAAAATGAAATGAACATGTTGAATACATGCATGTATGAATGCTGTTGGTTTCCGCTGTGGATGAGGATTAAATTGCATCTGTGCATGACGAATAATCTTGTGTGCATATTTTAGTTCAAATTTGTTAAGCATTCTGTTTATGCAAATTTTTGTGAATTTTCATGTTCATGGGCGGTTAGCCTGGGTGGTTTAAGCCACGGCTCGCGTCCTCCTCGCCAGTTAGAGGCATGGGGACATGATGGCATGGTATCAGAGCCTTGGGTTGCAGCAATGGGCCTCTATGGGCTAAGAAGATGCAGTGACAGAAGGTAGAATTACCTTCTCTGCTAGGCAGAGCAGTAGCAAGTTTCAAAAATCGCCTAAGTGTTTGAACAGTTGGAAGGATTGGCGGAATTGACTTCCGCTGTAGCGGAAGGTTTAACCTTTTCCCATTCGTCGTTGCGGACGGCGAAGCGATTCCGCATCCGACGTGAATGACCGCCGACAGCCGATGCGGTCGAAGAAAGACAAATTTTGAATGAAAATTTGTCTAAGTGTTGGGAAATCGGAAGCGGGAGTGATCTCCTGTCCGCCGTTGCGGAAGGATTCGTGAAGTGAAATTCCGCCAGTCGGAAGGGAAATTGGTCCGTCAGTCCGTCGTTGCGGAAGTGAAATCGCTAAAGCTTCCGACCAGAAAGGCCGCCGACGCCCGAAGTTGAAAATTTCTCCAAGTAAGAGCGGAAATCGGAAGGATTCGGACTTTTGTGAGCCGCCGTTGCAGAAGCAAGAGCATTAAGGCTTCCGATCCAAAAGTCAGCCGACGCCCGACATTAAAGTTGTTCTAAGTGTCGATCGGGAGAAGTTAAGATTTGGCGAGCCGCCGTTGCGGAAGCCAAAGTCATTTGGCTTCCGATGTCGAAATTCTGCGAACGTCCGACGTTCAAGTTGTTCTAATTGCCAAATCGGAAGAGAGAGAGTTCTGGGAGTCGATTCAGCGGAAGGAAGAATGGAAGAGGAGCCGATTCGGCGGAAGAAAGAATGGAAGAGGAGTCGATTCTGTGGAAGGAAGAATGGTTCCGGGAGCCGATTCATCGGAAGGAATAGTGGAATGAGATCCGATTCTGTGCTAGGGGAAAATTTGAGTTTTCCATGACATTTTTTCCAGCCGATTTCAACTATTTTTAGAGGGATTTTTCAGCTGTTTTTCAGGGGAATTTTCAGGGTTGAAAATGAGAAAAGAGGCAGTGATCTAATGCACCAGATTGCGCGAAACTGATAATTTACAAAAAAAAAAACGAGGGTGCTGCCCTCAACCCGCCCTACAGTGGCGGAAGCCACAAGGGGGCAAGCCCCCTTGACCCCCGTCGTCCCCTTCAGACAGTCATTCCTTGAGGAAGAAAAATCTAGTGTTTGGGCAAATTGTTATTTTATGGTTATTCCAAGAAAAGGTAAGTAATGCTGGTTTATATTGATGACTATGTATCTAACAGTGTGTTGCTAACACGTTTGCAGAGACATAATCACCTTCCAGGGCAGTATTTCAGGTAGTGCAGTTTGATAAGTAAGTGGTGGTTCGGAATGAGAACCCATGACGGATATGATGCTCGAGATTCTGATGAGCATGCCCGAGATGCCATGCGAGAAAATGTCCGTAATAAAAATGATGACATAGATTCAAATGGAAGGAGATTCCAAGAGACCCCGTCAAATGTTGCAGCTACTATGAGGAGCTTGATTAAAGCCCAGGAAGAGCAGCATCAGTTGAATGCCGCCATGTTACAGAGTTTGTCAGACTTGCAAAGAAAGATACACTCTGGACGAGGTACAGCAAGACCAGAAGGCAGTAAGAGCAGTACTAGGAGAAGAAGAAGGGCTTCTAGTGGATCATTTGATTCTGAAGAATCCAGCGGGGATTCGAGTTCTTCTACTCATAGAAGAAAAAGAAAAAGACACCATAGGGATCGCTCTCGTGATGAATTCAAGAAAGCTAAACCTCCTACGTTTGATGGCGAGGTAAAGACTGGACAAGAGGCTGAAGCTTGGCTTCTTGGGATTAAGAAGTACTTTCAAGTACATGACTATTCAGGAAACATGAAGGCAAGAGTTGCCATATTCAATTTGAATGGAAGAGCATCCATTTGGTGGGACCACTTCTAGCAAGTAAAGAGGATCAGCGAAAGGAGACTGAAGTGGAAACTGTTCAAGAAGTATTTTAAACAGAAATACCTATCTGACAGGTATTATGATGACAAGATTAAGGAGTTCCATGAGCTGAGATTGGGACAGCAAACCATGGAAGAGTATGCAAATAAGTTTTTGGAACTGTTGAGGTATGTCTGGTACATCAGAGATGAAAAAGTGAAGGTCCAGCATTTTCTGAGTGGATTACCTCAGTCTTACAAAGATCGAATTGAGTTTTATGAACCTAGAACTCTGGAAGAAGCAATAATAAAGGCTAAGTATTGCTATGAGCAAAGCAAGGGTAAGCCGGATTACCATAAGGCATGGAAGGACAAGAAGAATGAGAAGTTTGACCAGAGAAAGAAAGGTTTCAAACCTTCTAGCTTCAGGAATCAGCAGAAGCATCCATCTCAAGCTGCGAGTAAGCTAGTTGGAGTGACAGGAGAAAAGCCTAAGGATCAACAACAGAATAGAGGGCCACTTCAATGTTGGAAATGTGGAGGACCCCACATGCGTAGGAATTGCCCACTCGAGAATGAGAGTGCAAGACCAACTTATAATATACAAGAAGCAGAAACAGTGGGTCAAGTAGCAAGGGCAGTCCCTAGGATTTATGCAGCACTGGAGGACCGTCAGGCAGATCACCAGTCAGCTGTAGTTGAAGTAGCAGGTAAGATTGTTGAGCAATCTGTTTTTTATTTTGATTGACCCTGGTTCAGCGCACAGTTACATTACTCCTAGAGTAGTGGAAATTTGTGCTTTTAAGAAAATGAAGCATAGGAAGTCTTGGTTAGTTCAGCTAGCCACTGGAACTAAGAGAAAGGTCAGTGAAGTGGTAGAGAAATGTCCATTGGTCATGGATGGATTGGTCACTTGTGTAGATCTGAATGTTCTACCGCTTGGTTCCTATGATGTTCTCATTGGAATGGATTGGTTAGAAGCTCACAGGGTGAAGCTTGATTGCTACAATAAGACTTTTGAATGCATGAATGAAGAACGGAACCTAGTAGTTGTGAAAGGTATTCCAAAGGTGATCTCAGTACGGCAAGTTTCAGCAATGCAATTAAAGAAGTTCTATAGGAAGGGTTTCCAGTTGTATGCAGCTCAGATTTTGGAGGAAACGAGAGATGAAACTCCTAGGTTGGAAGACTATCAGGTGCTACAGGAATTCAGGGCTGTGGTTCCTGATGAGATTCCAGGGATTCCTCCAAAGAGGGACATTGATTTTGCAATTGAAATTGTGCCAGGAGCGGCACCAGCGTCCAAGGCACCCTACAGGATGAGTACACCGGAGATGCTAGAATTGAAGATGCAATTGCAAGAGTTGTTGGAAAAGAAGTATATTCGACCGAGTGTGTCTCCTTGGGGAGCACCCGTTCTGTTTGTTAAGAAGAAAGATGGTACACTCAGATTGTGTATTGATTACAGACAACTGAACAAAGTTACTGTGAAGAATAAATATCCTTTGCCTAGGATTGATGACCTCTTTGATCAAATGAGAGGAGCAAAGGTATTTTTTAAGATTGACTTGAGGTCTGGTTACCATCAGGTGAGAATCAATAATGAAGACATTCATAAGACAGCCTTCAGGACAAGGTATGGCCATTGTGAGTTTGTAGTGGTACCATTTGGACTCACGAATGCACCAGCTACATTTATGTGCCTTATGAATAGTGTTTTCAGCAAGTATTTGGACAAGTTTGTTCTTGTCTTCCTTGATGACATTCTTGTTTATTCTAAGAATGAGGAAGAGCATGAAGAACACTTGAGATTGACATTGGAATTACTTAAGGAGCATCAGCTGTATGCAAAGCTGAGCAAGTGCGACTTTTATAGAGATAGAATTTAGTATTTGGGTCACATTATCTCAGAGGAGGGTATATCTGTGGACCCTGAAAAGATTGAAGCCATTATGAATTGGCCTACTCCAAGAAATGTGACAGATGTAAGATCTTTCATGGGACTTGCAGGATATTACAGGAGATTCATTGAGGGATTCTCTAGAGTTGCACATGCCATCACTTCTTTGCAAAAGAAGGGGATGAAGTTCGAATGGACATCAAGGTGTGAAGAAATCTTCCAGCAATTGAAGAATCTTCTCACCAGTGCACCAGTATTGAAAGTTGCAGATCCAGAGAAAGATTTTGTGGTGTGTACCGATGCATGTGGACAAGGGCTTGGAGGAGTCCTTATGCAGGACAACCATGTGATATGTTATGAGTCAAGAAAGTTGAAGGAGCATGAGAAGAAATATGCCACTCATGGTCTAGAGCTTGCAGCTGTAGTACATGCTCTCAAGATGTGGAGACATTACTTGATGGGTAGGAGATTTGAGCTCAGAACAGACCATTGTGATCTAAAGTATTTGTTTGATCAGCCTACTCTGAATGCTAGGCAAAAAAGATGGCTGGAGTTTTTATGTGAGTTTGATTTTGAAATCAAGCACATAAAGGGAAAAGAGAATAAGGTAGTGGATGCACTCAACAAGAAAATGCAAGAAATGCATGTGGCATCTCTTAGTATTTGCCAATCAGATTTGAGGCAGCAGATTGTTAATCATGTTGCTGGAGATGAATTATATGAGCAAGTAAAAGAAAAATTGCAGCAGCAAAGTCTTGAGAAGAGGTATGAGGGATATAAATTGGAAGAAGATGGACTTCTCACTTATGAAGGCAGAATTTATATTCCGAATGTAGCAGAGTTGAGGAGAATTGTCATGGATGAAATCCATCAAGCTCCACATTCTGGTCACCCAGGATATCATAAGACAATTGCTACAGCTAGAAAGCAGTATTTTTGGCCAGGAATGAAAAGGGATATGGCTGAATACATTTCAAGGTGTATGAAATGTCAACAGGTAAAGGTTGAGCATCAACATCCAGCAGGTTTGTTGCATCCTTTGCCAGTTCCGGAATGGAAATGGGAAGTTATTTCCATGGATTTTATTACAGGATTGCCAATGACTTGGAGACAACATGATTCTATCATGGTTGTGGTAGACAATTTGACTAAGGCAGCACATTTTATACCGGTTAAGTCTACATATGAGACTGGCGACATTGCAAAGATCTTCATGAAGGAGATATTCAAATTGCATGGATTGCCGAAGGCAATAGTATCTGACAGAGATGTCAAGTTCACTTCCAACTTTTGGAAGGGGTTGTTTGCAGATTTGGGTACAAAGCTAAACTTCAGCACTGCATACCATCCTCAGACAGATGGGCAGACCGAGAGAGTTAATCAGGTGCTTGAAGATATGCTTCGCATGTATGTGATGGACAAACCAACCAAGTGGGAAGATTACTTGCACTTGGTAGAGTTTGCTTACAACAATGGACATCAAGCATCCTTGGGGATGAATCCGTACAAAGCTTTGTATGGAAGAAGGTGTAGGACACCAGTGACTTGGGATAATCCAGTGAACAGGATTGTGCTTGGGCCAGAATTGCTCAAGGAAATGGAGCAAGAGGTTCCAAAGATCAGGTAGAAACTGAAAGCAGCACAGGACCGACAGAAAAGCTATGCAGATAAGCATAGGGTGAACAGGGAGTTCAGTGTTGGGGATCATGTTTACCTCAGAGTGAGGGCAAGGAAGAGTTCCTTGAAACTTGGAAGTTGTGCCAAGTTGTCACCAAGATACTGTGGGCCATTTGAAGTGCTTGAAAGAATAGGGCCAGTTTCATATAGACTTGCATTGCCTGCTAGCACTAGAGCTCATAATGTTTTTCATGTTTCTTTGCTTAAGAGATATGTACATGATCCTAACCATGTGATAAATTGGGATGTGATTCAGGTGGAACCCGAGGGAGAGTTCCGAATCGAGCCAATGCGCATCCTCGACAAGAAGGTCACAATGCTCCGAAACCGAGCCATAGGGCAGGTAAAGGTGCAATGGGAGCACTTCGGACCTGAAGAGGCTACATGAGAGCTGGAGGATGCCATGTGATTGGCACATCCATTTTTGTTCAATTCTGCGGAACACTGAGGCGATACCAGTGTAGGATTTTTGTTCAATTTTGTAAAGCACTGAGGACAGTGCTATTGAAGGGAGAGGGGAATGTAATGTCCCGGTTTTGACCCCGTTACATTAGATGTATATGATGTATAAATTGTAAATGATCATGGTGTGGAGCTAAAGGCCAAGGCCCCACCATTGATCGGTCATGCTATGATTTGGATTTAAAATTGTCACCGATGGTATATCGGGGCATACGCCATATGTTTTGAGTTTATCACCATGTAAATATGCATCTATAATTAAAATGAACACAACCAGCTACGGTCGCGGAAACTAAATCAAATGGGACATGATTTTCCCAAGGATAAGGATGTGGGGGGGAATTTGTCAAACCTTGAGCCAAAAGGGGGAAAAACCCATGTGTCATCTTCTTTTGTTTTATTCCAACCACCTTCAGTTAATAATTTCTGCTGGTACCTGAGGGAAGTTATGGCAGTTAATTGTTTTGGGAGTGGGGTGGCAGGACTGTCAGTCCATGCCTCCATGCACACTCCACCCATAGTTGACTTCTGAATGGAAAGGAAAAATGCACTCTTCACCCACGCAGACATTCCTTCCTCTCTCCACGAGTTGCTGAACACCCAGGCACTAAAATTTCGCGTCCTTCCTGTTGTTTGTGCATCCACAGACAAAAACAGAGCTGTTTTTCCTCACACAGGACCTCCATTGTCTGTTCCTTTCCTCACTAGGTCGGATTGTTTCCCCACGCAAAGGTATTCTTCTGTTTGGGGCTCACATAGCAAGCTGAGAGCTGTGCGTTTTCACCCACGATTTCCTGAAAAGAGTCATTCACGTCCTCAGCTGTATGTTCTCCTTACAGACCGATATGGTTGTGTAATTTCCGTCATTTTAATGCTGAGACTGGAACTGTTGTTCTTCCCCCATGTTCACTGTTTAGTTGGGACTGTGTAATTCGATTATTGGGAGTCGTTTTGGCCACGAGAGGGCCAAGAATGACTCAGAAATTGTTTTCCCTGTTTAAGCTGTAATAGCTAAATTAATTGCCGAAGTGCAATGGTTGGTCTTCGGACTGTGAGAGGAGCAGAGATGTTGGCTTAGATTTGCTTGATAAACCTGGTGGCTGGAAACCACACAGACAGAGCTAGAGGGCTGGCCTTCTTCTCCATCACCCCTGAATAGCACTGGAAGGGAATGCAGGGCCTAAGGGACTGTGTAGCAGAGATGGGACTGATTCCTTGTGTTGGGTGTGTTTGGGTGTTTTAGAGGTCAGGCTAGTTCTGGTGTAGGTGTTCTTTACTCTGTAATGAGCTCACCAGCTTAGCAATTTGCCTTCTCCAGCTCCTTAATGGCTTGGTAAACCCAACTGTGTTGGCTTGGCTATGTTTTGTATATCCCTGGCTATGTCTAAGCCTGCTAGTTCCCTTATTCCTTGGAGAATCATGCCCAGCTTGGGGGTGGCAGCGCTGCTGAGAGATTAAGGAGCACGCTGGCCTATGGTTGGGTGGAACGTTGCAGCGACGTAGCTGATTGTGGAGCAAAGCTTTCATAAGATAAGTGATCTTGTGTATTTTACCTCTGCAATTCTATATTTACTGTTAATTAAAATGAAATGAACATGTTGAATACATGCATGTATGAATGCAGTTGGTTTCCGCTGTGGATGAGGATTAAATTGCATCTGTGCATGACAAATAATCCTGTGTGCATATTTTAGTTCAAATTTGTTAAGCATTCTATTTATGCAAATTTTTGTGAATTTTCATGTTCATGGGCAGTTAGCCTGGGTGGTTTAAGCCACGGCTCGCGTCCTCCTCGCCGGTTAGAGGCATGCGGACGTGACACTAGGGTTTTCAGAAGACATGTACAGTATCTTTGTGTTAATGAAAGAAAGTTTGCTTACTGTGTGTAATTGTTCTTTATATGTTGTGCATAATGTGTTTGAGCAATTTAAGTAAACTGCAGTAGCTTTGTAGCTCTGTGTATAGCTACTGGGTACATGTAAAATCTGCAGTAGGCATTTCAGGCTTAAGAAGACTTTGTGAAACTAGAATAGTTATGCATGATTCGATGCATGGAAGTATTGAAGGCACTTAGAAGCTGGTGTTGAGCCTATGATAGTCCTAAGCACAATGTTATGTGCAAATCGACTATAAGTTACCCTGTGAATAGAGTTAAACTCTGTGTAAAATGATCAAAGAACAGAGCACGGGCTCTGAATTTAGAGAAGTGACATGCAATGTGTTAATGCGTTGCACGCAGAGTTAACTAGGTATAAGGGTGACTCGAAGGATGTTAATCACCTAACAGTTATGAAGGAGTATCTACGAAGTAATCGCCAGGATTTGCAGACTCAATGGTTGACATTGTGACTCCTGGTGGAACCGAGACCACGAACTAAGATTGCTGAATATTAAATGGAAGAAGCATGACTTTTGGTGAAAACATAGGTTAAAGATTTATTGCAAAATTGCAATCAAAGTTGCCTAGATGAATAATGTGCTAGGCAGTGCGGTGGAAGTGTTTGGGATTTGGTGGTTTTGAGTGTGACGACCTGCAATAGGGTAACACGCTCGTCCTTTCATGCTTCAGAAACCGGTTTATGCCAAGGTCATAGACTCGAGGTCGTATGTTTGAGAACAGTTGCTAGATTATTTGTTTGGAAACACAAAAAAATGAATAGGCATGGAGGAAGAGCCAAACTTGGAAAATGGTTAGGTTTCGTTGGAGAAGAGCCTAAAGTTGGTAAAGGGTCTCAAGCTAGGCACATAAGTTTTATGAAATAGGCTCTTAAGAGTTAGGATCAAGTGGAGATGAGAGCTATGTTCCAAATGACCTAATAGACATACACCAAAAGTTACGTGAGTCTATGCATGGTTTTGAGAAGCCATAGTTTGAAATGTTGGGTGTGTGAAGACTTGTGCAAGATAAGCTATTGAGCTTCTTGAGAAAAGGGTGGTAGCCCTTGAAGGAATGGGATTTATGTGCTAAAAGTTTTAGTGTTAGGATACCTAAAGAGAGCTTAAGCAAGCTAAAGGTGTAAAGTGGAGACAAGCTCAACTAGAGAGTTAAGTTTAGAGGTAGAGCCTAAGAGGTCTAGGAAGGGTTTTGGAAAACCTAGCAGGGTGTGCCTCTTGAGTGATAAGCACATTGAGATTGAATGATCCTTAGGGATGGAAGGCTAAGGCCCAACCTGCTATCAATTTTGGTATCAGAGTGGGAACAAGAAAATTCTTTTTATGAAGGAAGAAGACAGACTTGTAGCAGTCTGTAAAGAAGAAGAGTTTGCATGCAAGAAGTAGCAGCAGAAGAGAAGACATCTCAACAAGGAGTCATAGTCTTGAAGACAGTGATGAAGGAAACTAGTGAGGGTTTCTGAGTGGAAGTGAAGTGTGGCCAAGGACCTAGTATTTCAACTGAGGATTGAAGTACAAGAGGACAATTATATTCTTATGCAGATGAGTTGTGGAAGTAAGCCTAGAGGGAGCATAGAGAAGTGCTTAAGGAGGGTTCTAGAAAGAGGAATAGTACTTGCCAAAAGACCAAGCACAGAGGAGGTTTGTTGAGGTGAGGCGTAGCAGGGAGGATTGTTACTGCAGAGGCTAGTGCAGCTCATAAAGAGTGAAAGAAAACTCAAGAAGATGACTAATAAGGGTCATAGACAAGGTTCAGAAGGCAGCCACAAAAGGAAGACAGAGGATGCCTAGGAAAGTGGCATATGTAGAAGAATGACCGATGAAGAGTATGAGAGGGAGAAGGCTGAGATAGAAGTCCATCTAGAATTAATGATGGAGTTGTTACACAAGAAAGGAGAAGACTAGATAATGTGCCAGGAAGTGCGGTGGAAGCGTTTGGGATTTGGTGGTTTTGAGCGTGACGATCTGCAATAGGGTAACACGCTCGTCCTTTCATGCTTCAGAAATCGGTTTATGCCAAGGTCATAGACTCGAGGTCGTATGCTTGAGGTGTTGGGCAATAGGGAAAATCCGGGTTTTATACCTTTTACTTCGCACCAACAAAAGACCCACAGTGTTGGCCCTTTCGGCAACAACCTGCAAACAGGTTGCAGTCTCACCCGAAACAGCTATGGGGTGCCGCAGAATCAGGTTTCTGCAAGTAGAAGAGGGATATTACTGTACCTTTAACCTTTAATAACTTATAATGAACTAACATAGTGCTTCAGCATTCACATATATATCTTCGCAGTTAGATAAACAAACAGTGACTTGCTTAACCCTTACTGGGAATTCACAGCGAAGCTCGTATTTTAGTAGTGATCTTACTTATCAGATATATATTTATCAATGAATAAAAGAACAAAACAGAAATAACACAAGGAACCAGAACACCAGATATAACGTGGTTCACCCCCAGTGTAGGGGCTACGTCCACAGAACTGTGTTTTATTCAACTTCTTTACAAAATCACGGTTCTGATCTATGCACTCAGCTGCAGATCCCTTCAAGTCCTTAAATCCGTGCACACAGCTGCAGGCCTCTACACACAGAGCTGCAGATCTTCTTAATCACTTACAAACCCTCTGCGCACACATCTGCAGAGGTCGTCCACGCACACAGCTGGGACTTAACCTTCTCTTACCAAAATAGCCTTAGCTTCGCATCAATTCCTTTTACTTCAAAAGCCTAATATTACTTCTTTACACAAGTGTCTATTTATACAGCGCGCTAATACAAAACCATGGACTTAAACCATGGGCACCCCGAACCCTAAACCCTGGACTTAAACCATGGGTTTATTACAAAAAGAGGACTTTGACTCAACCCCGACACCCCTAAGACTGTTTTGAGTCGTAACTTCGCTTACAGACTTCCACAAAACTGCGGAGTTACCCAAAACTAAAGACCCTTAAGGCGCGCGTCCCAACAGGCCCCTAAGACTCACTAGTGGCCCGTCCCGGGACACTGCTGATTTTCTGGTAGGTGCACTTTGTCAGCGAAGATAGTGAATTGTTTGTTGAGAGCTCACATGATATTGTTGGCTGCTTGTTCCTTTTCGACCAACTCCTGCAATGCTGCGGTTGATGCTTCGCTGGCCTTTTCTTGCGCAATTGCATCATATTCCTTCAAAACTTTGAGTTGGGTATGCACAGTAGTACTCAACTCCAGAGCTTCACTGATAAGTGGCTGCATAGAATTTTCCACCACTGCTGCTTTTGCTCTGCACGACTCAATTTCCTGCTGGAGTTCATTGCTTTGCTTTACCTTGAACATTTTCTCCATAGGCGGCAGAGTCTTAATTTCTGCTTTTACTGTATCCAACTCTGTCTGTCGCTGCCTGATGGTCTCTTGCAGCTGTCTAACTTCTGGATGTTCCTGCAGGGTGGTCCAGGCCTCGACACTGTCTTCTAGCAGCTTTGCTGCGCTGCCCACAATATCCGATGTTTTTGCTGCAGAGGCCTGAATGTCTGCTCGGCGTTGCTCCCTGACTTCTGGTGGGCTCTCCGAGGTGAGGCGGAGCTGAAGCTCCGCAATCTGGGCCTCATGATCGGCTTTAAGCTTCTCTATTTCAATGCGGGACTGTTGTGCATAGTCTTTCAGCCTGGCTAGCCTTTGTTCCGGCTCTTCTACTACAGTGTACATCGAAGTTAGGAAGACTTCGACATGCCTCATCCAAAACTCGGACTAGTGTAATCCGCTTACGTTTTGCGTCCCTCTTTTTTTGCTCTGCTGCTTCCAGCTGCGCTGCAAGGCCCTGCTGCATACTTATGGCATTTTCCATCTGTCTTTGGGAATAGTGGTCTCGTGCCTGGATTTCTTTCATAATTGCTTCCTGACAGAGATGTAGCTCCATCATAGACATCTTATTATAATCTATGCCAATCTTCATACTCATCTCCGAACAAGACGCTGCATCCGTTAATATTAGGGCTGCACTCGACACTTGGCCTTTGTTATCTCTGGCTGGCCATTGCCTTAGGTCTGGCTGTACGCTGACAGGGGTACTGCTTGCTGAAGAGTCTGTCAGTGATTTTTCTGCTAAGTCCTTCAACTCCGAAATGTGCTTTGCGACATCGGTGATGGCATCCAGGTGTGTTGCTGTAAATTCTGACCATTTCTTGGTGAGAGTTTCTGTGGACCTCGACAGAGCCTGGTCAAGCTCCTCACTTGTCAGGCTGGGCTCCTCGACAACATTCTTGGACGTCTTCGTTTTCTTTAGGGACTGGGGTTTGTTCACTTCCTCTGCCTTCGGCGTCTTGCGCTTATCCTGCCGAATAGGGTCTGAAGCAGTTTTAACCGAGTCCTCTTCTTCTTCTTCATTGCCATCATCTCCACCCTGGCCGCTTTCACTCTGTTGCGACTCAGTTTGTTCGTCACTGTCTTCAAGGGGGTCTTGCTGCTGTGGATGACTGGTGATTGCGCCCACATGGCTAACTGGAGGAACTGGAATGTTGGGTTTTTTTCCTGCGTCCTTCAGCCATTCAGCCGACCACTGCTGAACTACCTTGAGGATGTCTTCTTTGATTACTACATATAGTAACTTAAACCATTGATGCTTTGGATCTGCGCGGGCCAGGATGAAAATATGATGCATATCGGCGCTGAAATTAGCAGTGCCTTCATATTGAGAAAATAACTCATTACTAAGCTGTGGAGTTTTTGTGATCTCATACGAGATACTCATCATATAAAAGGAAAATACACAGTTTGTCATTTGCTGTAGGGTTTTATCCTGGGAAACCCACAGAGAGGCGTACCTTACTGCGCCAGGCAGGTCTGGAGGTATATCAGCAAACTGCGCCTCGGTAGGTTCTTACCATCCTACCAGGGCGATAAGTACTATCAACCAGGAATAATGAAAGGGCCTACCTTTCTCCTGCGCATCGCGAGCGTCTTCAAGGAATTCCTTTGCAACGTATGCTGCCCAATTGTAGCTATAGCCTTCAGCATAGTTCATAGCAATTTTGATAACCGGGGTAGGCACTTCATATGGTCTACACTTTCGCATGAGCTTGCATGCTAAGAGCTTAGCAGCGAAGCGAATATTGTATTGTTGAATCGCAGAAGTGTGATACCCTCATTTCCCCTTTGTCAGGCCAAAGCGTTCCTTCATATTTTGTGCGAGCTTCGTATCCTCATGCTTCGAAGGAAATTCGGTCCTCGGATCAGGCCCCGCTATTGGTAAGTCTGTGATCCTATGAATGAGCTCGTCGTTGATAGGAATTTTCTTGTCTCCTATCCATAGGTGGTCGTCATGTACTAATGCCAGCAGCTGCTTGACCACTATGGTCACCTGTGTGCTGCAACCAAAATGGGGAACATCGAGCATCTTTAGCAGACCAGCCTGATCCAAACCAGCAGCCCATTGTTTTACTTCCAGCAATGTCGCGCTAGTCTCTGGATATTGGACGTGATGCAAGTATTGTTGTGGTGCAAACTACGGAAACTTCCCATGATCATTTGTATCGTGGTCGGCATACTTAAGCCTATCTATTTTTCCTGTCATGGTTCCGACCAACTGCACACCCAGTGGCAACGAAGGGGTGCGTAATGTGAACTTCTTTGTTCGCTGAGGTGGCTGAACTCCTGGTCAAACTGGTGGGAGATAATGTGGACGCTTCGGGGCAATGTTCTCATCTTCTGTAGGTGGGACCTCTGTTGAACCCGACGGAGGCATCTCGAGGTCCTCTGGTGTTTTTCCTGATTGCTTGTGTCGATCTTCGTTGTGCTTAGAGCGCACTTCAGGCTTAAACTTCTTCCGGGCAGATTGTGTCTGCATTGGCTGAGTCGGCTCTGGAGGGGTTTCTTCACGGGGTGCAGATGCAGGTGGTTGGTTGAAAAGGTTTGGCAACCCCGTCTGTTCAAACTCTCTCAACAGTTCCTGGAACTCACGATCGATTGACATGGATGCAATTGTAAAACTCAAGATACTGAAAAATGCGAACATTGCGGTTGTGGGTGGCTTCTTATAGAATCTATCCATGATATTTGTCATAATTGTGCATTGAAGGCACCGAATCAGACAGAGATATTGTCCAAACGACGGTATATTTGCCAAGATCGCATTAATACAGGCAGATAATACAGAGAACGTACCGGCGCCGCCAAATTTGATTTCTTGTAACGGTCTTTTTTTAAGTTTCGACAGACTGTTCCTGCTTCGACACAAGCAGTAGCTGTGACTGCGCCTTAATAAGGACATTCGACACCTCTGAACACCCTCGGCAACATGGAGTCGAGCTCTACCCCCGACAGAATGTCATCCACAGCTTCAATGATTCCTTCAAAGAACTTGATCAGACATAAGTCTCGATACCCATGGAGAAGTTGGGTCGCTTTGCATACCATCTCTTCATCCCAATAATCTCCAACTGCAATGTTGATTGTCCGCATCTTCAGGGTCTGAGTCACTTCAGGGGTTACGACTGCGGATACATGTACATCGTAGTGTCCTTATGACACAGGAATATCAATATTGCGCGGATCAGCATCCTCGTCAATTGCGAGGTTATAACAGTTTACTGCATAAGCTTCTTGTGCTTTCCTATCCGGTCAGTATTCTACTACTTCTGGATCATCAAATACCTTAACATAGATCAACCTGATAGCTGCATCTAAAGCTAGACAAACTTCATTGGTAGAAAAAGTAAGCACAAAGTTATCAACAAGATAATCCCAACTTATAGTATCCTGGCGAAGCTCAGCCTCCGCGTACCGGTTCTTTGCCATCGGTGCCAGAGTATGCACAAACCTATGTACCCATTCTTCCTGGGGTACATGCTTCCACGCCATGTAGCACTACGCCAATTGTTCCTGAGGGCTAAACTGTCCTTCAAGTCTGCTGCACACCTCCTGAGGCTGATCCAAAAATCTCAGGCGAAGGGATTTCTGACAAGCTTCCCAACTAGGAATGTACTGCTAATGGCTATTCCACCATCTGGCTGCTGTGGCTCTGAATGCTGAATCCAGAGTCTCCATTTTCTGTAAATATGGTATCTGTCCTGAGAATTGTTCCATAAACTGTTCTGGGTCTGGTGAGCCATCACAAGTAGGTAGGAATCTTACCTGTGCACCAAGCCATCTGAGAGATTTGGTAATTCGGGCACATCTATGTTTATGTAGCTCATAAAGTCTGTTCTGCTAGTTTTCTAACCCATCATCTGAGTCCGTCATGCAGGAGCTGTCACACTGCCAATCCATGATACCTTTGGCATTAGGATCCACATAATCTTCTTCCTTAGCTGTGATATTATAAATATGGTCCAGGACATCCTGATCTTCATCTCTGAGTGGTTCTATGTACCTTTCTCCTTAAGAGGGGTCCAGGGGTATTATGACTCTCAAATCTTTCCCTTCAAAGGTCATTTGTCTCTTCTTAAGGTTAATGACTGCACCGTTTTCCATTGTCCATTCAATTCCTAACAGGGCTGGATAGGGATTGTTGTCATCAATGATCTCAATAACTTCGAAGTCCGCTAAAGTATTGACCCCATCAATATCTACTGGGACACTAGGGAATCTCCCTGGGGGCACAATCCTTTGGTGATTGGCTAACCTCAACTGTATAAGGGACCAAGCAAGGGCAGGTTTTCCCATTTGTTCCCATGTTTTCTTGGTTAGGACATTGACTTCTGATCCTAGGTCCAGAATGACATCAGTCATATCATACTCTCCTATCTGAACATTCAATCGCATTTCCCTACCAGTTCTTCTGACTCTATTAACAGTTCTGTCCCTATCAACACTTCTCTGAGCTTCACAGGAACTAATAACTTTCTGCAACTCCTTTAAAGCATTCTGGTTCTGTAAGAGTTTCATACAGCGCTGTAAAAAGGAGGACAGTGTACTTACTTTATCCGTCGAAGCTTCTTGTGGCTGCGACTCCTGCTGATGTTGTTGCGCAGGGGCGATTGATGAGCTAAGATCAACGAAATCTCTCTTGGCTTCCATGAAGGTCTCTTTTTCACTTTCAATATCAAATGCTGGGACTCTCTGGAGGGCCTTACGAACCCAAGCTTCGTTAGGATGTTTCTCCATATTTTGTATGTGCGTCGTAGCTCCACTCCGTGTAACAACATTAATGGTTAGAGCAGGTCTTTGCTCGACGGAAATCATTTGAATATTCTGAGTAGGGGCACTGTTTCTTTCCTGAATCTTAGCTATCAACTGCGGACATCGCTCGATCACATGATCTACTGCTCGACAATACCGACATGTCGTAGTTGGGTTCCGACAGTCTCTAGCTAGATGCCCAGCTTGGTTACGGTTGTAACACACAACTTGACCTCTGCCGGATGCACCACCGCGGTAACCATAGCCATCATTGCCCTGTCCCTCATTTTGTACCCGATAGGCGTCGTAAGTGCGCTCTCTCATAAGGTCATAACTGCGACACTCATCTTCATTATGTCCTACTACCTTACAGAACTTGCAGTAGGGGTTCTTGGGGACTTGCACATACCTCTGGAGCAGATGACAGTTTTCAGGTCGATGCTGGCTAGTTGTCCGACAGATCTCACAATATAGAACAACGGGGTTAAACGGGTTTGGTGCACCAGTATTTAGGTAGTTGCTTACCACGGGACACTGTTCCTTGTCGTGACCTTCAGTCCGATAGTGTGTACACCAAACCTCGTCGCGAACGGTTTTTCCTTCCTTCATATCGCGAAGCTCCAGAGCCATCGCGGCCAACTGCGCTTGGATTTGAGCGATACCAGAACTAGCTTCGACAGGGGTGGTCTCAAGCTTCATCGCGATTTCCAGAGCCTCT
Source organism: Pseudotsuga menziesii (assembly GCA_001517045.1). NCBI lineage: Eukaryota > Viridiplantae > Streptophyta > Pinopsida > Pinales > Pinaceae > Pseudotsuga > Pseudotsuga menziesii. Next base: position 69,720 of record LPNX010198136.1, on the reverse strand, counting down.
TGCTGGTCAACAACCTTCTGTTGCATGAGTGGCGTTCTGATATGCGGTAGCAATGCGGCAATGAACCATTCCTTGTGCTGCGCAGGACCAATGGTGAAACTGACTTGATCGAGTAGAACTTTGAACCTTTGATCAAAGTCCCACACTGATTCGCCGCGCTGCTGCTAAATCTCTTTCAATTCGGTGATACACTGCGACTCTGATTTGGGCTTCTTAAACTATTTGATTATTGCTGCTTTAATATCATCTAAGGCATGACTCTGATTACTGGAGAATTTCATGAACCAGGTCAAAGCCTAATCCCTGAAAGAAGTAACGAGCTGCGCGCTTCTGATAGCTGGATCTGTAATGTTCTTAGCATTCCACACTGCTTCACATAAAAACCAGAACTGTTCTGCATCCTCTGATCCAGTTCCTTTGAAAACAGGGAGCTTAATATCATCAGTCATGTGGGCCATAATAGATCTAGGGGGGTTTGGAGGGGAACGGGAAGTAGGCGAGGGGGAAATTACTGGGGTAGACTGATCTGCGACAGGAATACTCGTACTAGGGTTACTTTCAGTCTGTGACGGATTCTCAGGGATAACAGGTCTGCACTGTGGGGTTACCGGAGGGTTTCCAACAGAAGGGGTTTCTTTGGGTGCTGAGGCTGCTGGATTGATAGGGGTAGACTCGGTATCCTGACCTAAGGTATAGAACACAAAATTTATCTTGTACCTTTTGCCACTTCGCAGCAAGCAAACCACTTTGCTCGTCGAAGGTGTTTTGACTTGCAAACATATGCTAGTAATACAAAATCTAACAGTCTGATTCAATAAGCAATATTCCTTTTTCAACTAATAGCATTTTAATTCGCAAACTAAATGAATTCAAAAGCTTACCCCTTGGTCCTTTGAAAAAATGTCGCTCGGCTTCATTAAAGGAAGTACTTGTGTCGATGGCGAACTCCATCACAAATGCCTCAAGGGTCTGCGTCGTCCAGAAATCAACAGCTCGAGATATCTCGTTGTTCACCCTTTTCAATATATTAATTCTCGCAGGGGTCCAAGCAGGAAACTGACCTTCGCGGAAGTTGGTCCTTCTCTCTGTCAACCTGGATAACCACTGGTGCAACTCTATGTGGATACTACCAAAAAAAATTTCATAGACATCACAAAAAACGTACCTTTGTAAAAAGTCATTTGCAGTACGACGCAGATCTTTGTTCTCTTGCTCAGCGAATTTCAAATAAGTCACATCAAGCCAATCACCGATTTCCTTCACAAAGGGTCTCCCGAACATAGCCCTCGAGGTACGACGTAAACCCCTCTTGAGCAGATACTGAGTTCAACTGGCAACGGAACCAATTTGTTGGGCAATAGGGCAGACCCGGGTTTTATACCTTTTACTTCGCACCAACAAAAGACCCACAGTGTTGGCCCTTTCGGCAACAACCTGCGAACAGGTTGTAGTCTCACCCGAAATAGCTATGGGGTGCCGCAGAATAAGGTTTCTGTAAGCAGAAGAGGGATATTACTGTACCTTTAACCTTTAATAACTTATAATCAACTAACACAGTGCTTCGGCATTCACATATATATCTTCGCAGTTAGATAAACAAACAGTGACTTGCTTAACTCTTACTGGGAATTCACAGCGAAGCTCGTATTTTAGCAGCGATCTTACTTATCAGATATATATTTATCAATGCATAAAAGAACAAAACAGAAATAACACAAGGAACCACAACACCAGATATAACGTGGTTCACCCCCAGTGTAGGGGCGACGTCCAGAGAACTATGTTTTATTCAACTTCTTTACAAAATCACAGTTCTAATCTGCGCACTCAGCTGCAGATCCCTTCAAGTCCTTAAAGCCGCGCACACAGCTGCAGATCTTCTTAATCACTTACAAACCCTCTGCGCACACAGCTACAGAGGTCATCCACGCACACAGCTGGGACTTAACCTTCTCTTACCAAAATAGCGTTAGCTTCGCATCAATTCCTTTTACTTCAAAAGCCTAACCTTACTTCTTTACACAAGTGTCTATTTATATAGCGCACTAATACAAAACCATGAACTTAAACCATGGGCACCCCGAACCCTAAACCCTGGACTTCAACCATGGGTTTATTACAAAAAGAGGACTTTGAATCAACCCCGACACCCCTAAGACTGTTTTGAGTTGTAACTTCGCTTACAGACTTCCACAAAATTGCGGAGTTACCCAAAACTAAAGACCCTTAAGGCGCGCGTCCCAACATGAGGACAATTTCCAGATTCTCTGTTTGGGAACATGGAGAAACTGATAGGCATGGAGGAAGAGTCAAACTTGGAAAATGGTTAGGTTTCGTTGGAGAAGAGCCTGAAGTTGGGAAAGGGTCTCAAGCTAGGTGCATAAGTTATATTAAATAGGCTCTTAAGCCTTAAGATCAAGTGGAGATGAGAGCTATGTGCCGAATGACCTCATAGACATACACCAAAAGTTAGGTGAGTCTGTGCATGGTTTTGAGAAGCCATAGTTTGAAGTGTTGGGTGTGTGAAGACTTGTGCAAGATAAGCTATTGATCTTCTTGAGAAAAGGGTGGTAGCCCTTGAAGGAATGGGCTTTATGTGCTAAAAGTTTGAGTGTTAGCATACCTAAAGAGAGCTTAAGAAAGATAAGTTGTAAAGCGGAGACAAGCTCAACTAGAGAGCTAAGCTTAGATGTAGAGCCTAAGGAGGTCTAGGAAGGGTTTTGGAAAACGTGGTAGGGTGTGCCTCTTGAGTGATAAGTATGCTGAGATTGAACGATCCTTAGGGATGGCAGGCTGAGGCCCAACCTGCTACCAACAACATAGACCCCTTCCTCTTATACATTGTGTCCTAACAGATTTCATTTTGTCAAACCAAATATGCTCTTCATGGGGTTTAGTGATATCCCAGACTTGCTTAAGATGTTCCAGATGTGCAGCCCTTATCTTTGAGAACATAGTTGGATCATCCTGAGTTGTCGTGGTGGTAGATGGTAGGTTTGCCAAGGAAGAGAGCTCTCGCAAGTATGAATGGATGAAGCAAGATTCCATGAACCAAGCAAAAGTGCAGTAGCATGATAGTGACAAGCTTAGCAAAATCCTCTAATGATGAGAAACCCTCAAGCTTGAGCAAAAGTCAAAGCTAGATCATCATGAGAGCAACGATTTTATTGAGAAGTAGAGTGTTTTCTCTTGCTTCCATAGCCTTGAGGATTTTAATAGTACTACACGGCAGCATAGATGTCCTAGGATGTGCAGTGACTCTCCAACTCAAGGTTGACTTCCCGACCAAGCAACAAGGGCTCCTATTTTTTTAAATATTGACCAAAATTGTCCGATCCCATAGGTTATAAGTATCTTATTAAACGATAGGGTTCCAAGGGAATTTGAGATACCACGTTTATGATGGTAAGTCCCATTTGTAACCACTAAACCAACCTTACATTGCTCAATATTATTCTAAACCCAATGTTTTAGCGAAAAGCTTGTTAACCTGTGACCATGTGTAGTGGGGGGAATTAATTCTTTATCAACAATACAATACTCCTTACACTTGCAAATTGTTCTCATTGCTTGATCTCCCACCTTCCTAATCTTTCTTCTTTTTTACAATTGTCAATATGCCACTATGCATTATATGTACTTGATGCACACACTTGCAGATGTTTATCAGCTTGGGATATATTTATGCTGAAAAATATAGGTCAGATTTTCTTCATGCACCTTACATTAAAGCCTGATTGGCAGGAGGAGCACCATCGACATTAGTGAGTTTAATTGGTGGAACGCAGTACTGTCGTTGTGCAAATGACATATATTTCTTTCTTCAAGTAGGCCCCTTTTCTGCTCTTCATTATCTTCTGAGGATCACGAGTATATTTTCATTGTCTATCCTTGTATATTGCTAGTTAATAACATGCAGAATTTTGCTCTGTGGTTGGTTTTGCAGTCTAGTGTCTGTGTGAAGCAGCTTGCTTACAGCCTCTTGGAATTGCTGCTGATTGCTACCTTCCCTGAGTTGCAGGAAGTTGTCCTTGATATACAAGGAAACACACGTGGCTAAAATTATAATAACGTGCGCCATCCAATTAACAAACCTGTCTTCTGAAGTTGCATTGTCAAGGCCAACTTAGCCTTGTATCTCCTGTTCTCTGTAAACAACATTCTCTGGTTATGGGAAAACTGTAAGCGGGAACAACAAAAGATGCCACCTCGTACTGTTGGAAAGGTGTTATGTTTTCTCATGAGAGACCATATTACAGGTTTCTGAAAACTAAATTTTATTCGCAGCATTGGGCCTAGAAGGCTAGCGAAGTATGTTTTCAATTAAGGTATAATCAGATCTGGTTGATTTCTACGGCTCTAACATTTATCATTTATTCTTTTTCAACTTTTCAACATCAGAGGGGAAATATCAACTACGTCTACAGGTTCCAATCCATGTAAAAAGCAACCAAATTTAAATATAAAACAATATCAAATCCATGTGCTCTTTAAGGTTGTTCATGGTAGAAAGTTTGTTAATGCCATTATTTGTTTGGCCTTGAATGTCACAGAATTTTTGAGCAGGAAGTGATATGACTTGCCAACTTTATAGTATCAAGGGATCTCAACTAACTAATGTCTTCTTTTGGTGTCCAGAAGTTTAGTGAGCCCAAAATTCTTCCAGTTTGCAGTTTTGAGGTTAGCCACCATGAAGTTGCATAGGTTGAACTCTACATACTAGTAATCTTGGAAAGCAGGAGATCATTTCCATTTTGTGAACATAGCAGCGGCCTTGTTTTTGCCTACAAGCCCAGCGGTGTATATATTAAATTCTAATTTGATAAATATTATTTTGTAATCATTATATTAAATTAATAAATAATTGGAACGAGATCTGTCGCTGCAGGTTCTTTTGTGGTACTAGAAAGAGACATTGTGCCATAAATAGCAAAGTGGAGCTCTACAGAGAATCACACAACATATAACTGCAATTTTCTATTGCTTTCATATGCCTTTACTATCTCTTTCATCATTAAATATAATAGTTTATCCATGGTCGAGTGTGCGGAGAATGCTATTTATATAATGTATTTACTATTCTACACAGAATCACACAACATATAACTGCAATTTTCTATTGCTTTCATATGCCTCTATTATCTCTTTCATCATTAAATAGCATAGTTTATCCATGGTTGAGTGTGGGGAGAATGCTCTTTATATAATGTATTTACTATTTTCTTTTAGGTTTAGCGATTTAGGAATATTTTAAATTTTGCACACGTACCAATACACAGGGATATATATCAATGCCAAATTGACAGGATTTAGTAGCAATTGTATTTATGTGAAAAGAATAAAATATAAAATGAATTTGCTGAGAGGCGTTTTGTAGTCTAGTATAGGGAAGATCTTGTAACATTATGTGAGGTTATTTTCTCCAAAATAAATGTCCGCCACAAAAATAACCTAATATGGGGGAGATGTTGTAATGTTCCTACCTAACAATACAATAAAAAATAACAAAAATTAATTTCCCCCCAAAAATTTAGGTCATAAAAAGAAGTTAGCCGTTCACTTGTGGTTTTAAAACCATGTGCAAGGCCTCCTAAACAACCTATGGTTTTATTGTACATGGTTTAGGATGTCCTTGGTTTGAAGACCATGTGCAAGCCTCCTAAATAACCAATGGTTTTAGAAGGGCCTTGCACATGTTTTTAAAACCATGTATGGGGGAGACGTTATAATGTTCTTACCTAACAAAATAAAAAATATTATATGTCTGCCATAAATAGTATTAAATATTAATAATAAAAATAATATATGTCCACCTTAAATAAAAAGATGTGTCCTTTGGTCTCAATCACATTCAAAGCTGATAGTTGAGTGCAATACTTAGAAGAGGTTTGCACCTCCAAAGATTTAATCCTTCTTGGCGCTTGATAGAGCCTAGGATTTGGATCTATGCTAGTTATTATTGCATTGAGAGTAACTAGCCTAGGATTTGGATCTATGCTAGTTATTATTGAATTGAGAGTAACTAGGTGCTTGCAACTTGGTATGGGGGATCAACTTGGTATGGGGGAGATCCGTAAAAAATTTGGCTCATAAAGTTAAAAATATTAAAATCGGCATAAATCCATTTAAAAAAAAATTACACCTTGAGAAATTGGATACCTACATCCAAGTTTAAGATGGATCTATGATTGTTATTATTGCATTTAGAGTAACAAGGTGCTTACAACTTGGTATGGGGGAGATCGGTTATGTAAGGCAATGTCACATTCCTAAAATAAAAAAATAAAAAAACAAATAAAAAACTTCAGGGCCCAGGTTATCATTTTTTTTTTATTATAAAAATTTGGCTCATAAAGTTAAAAATATTAAACTAGCATAGATCCATTTAAAAAAAAATACACCTTAAGAAATTGGATACCTCTCACTCTTTAATAAATCCAAGTTTAAGATGGATCTATGTTTGTTGTACATTTTTACATACACCTATGTACTAGTTAAATGATACAATATATGTAAAGTCTTCATTGTTATTTTCAACCAAAAATCGCTATACATTTTGATAACTGATATATATAGAAATGCTCTTTAAAAAAATTGTCATTGTTATAAAAAAATGAAGTGTAAACTTATTTCAGAAATATAAGTAGAATTCATTTATAGAACTTCACAATCTAAGTATTATATTTCAATCATTGTATCATCATATGTTATGTTTCACTTGTCATCTCGAAGAATAATATATGAAACATCAACATATAAATCTGTTTGTATGTGTTGCTATGTATTTATAAATTGTATATTCTCATGAAATATGATTATTTAAGTTTCAATTTAATCTTATTTGCATTTTCCATTAATATGTTAAATCAGATTAGTTCATAGATTTCTCATATTTAGCTATTATATAAGAAACGCATGTAGCTAGAGTTAACTTATCCTATACCATGGATGAACAATCACCATTGATAGTCTTTTTAATTACATTATAATTGGTAGTAAAAGCATTCAAAGAGATTGTACATTAATGTAAATTAATTTGTTAACTTTGGGGTTGAAATGTTTGCGAGATGTTGTGCTCAATATGTGCAAGAACCATGTTCTCTAATTTCATTGGTTTGTTTATCATGCTTTTAATGAATCGTGGATTAATATGAATTGGAAATTTTCTCTTGTAAAATCACACCCATTTGGATTGAAGCACATTTGCATAAATCAAAATCTATAGGGACTCGTATCCAAGAGTTATCACAACCATTTGTCGAGCGAAATGTATGATAGTAATTTCGGCATAAATTATCAATCCGGGAAGATCGTAAACTTAGAGGAGCAAGAAAAATATATTTTGCTTGCTCCTCTAAGTTTACGATCTTCCCGGATTGATAATTTATGCCGAAATTACTATCATACATTTCGCTCGACATTTTTGGCTCAGTGGTTGGGAGGTGCTAAAAAGATATTAGAGTTTAGATAGGTTGTTTTTATCTTACACAACAAGGGAGAGGGGAAACGATAAGACACAAAAACGACTTCATTACAGAATTTATGTGGTGTAACAGCTTGACGCATCCACTTTGGTGGGTCTACCCAAATCTTTGTTGTTCCCTTTGAATGTAAATATGTTTCCTATTTGCAAAGTGTGATTTACTCTTCATGTAAGTGTGTTTAATTTCTGCAAAAGAGTTTTTTATTTTCTGTAAGAATATTTCTCCTACGCATGTTTGTTTTTCATTTGTTTGACATTTTTTTTATTATAAGTCTTGGTTGCTTTCATTATGCACTAGTTTTTGGTTTCATACTAGTTTGTTTTGATTTCATATTGATTATGTATCAATCTGCATCTCCAACACCTGATTTTTGAATTGGTTTCGTTTGTTTTTTAAGTATGTTATTTGCATTTTTACAAGAGTGTGTTTAACTTTTTGCAAGAGTGATTTTATTTCTGCCACTAGTTTTATAGTTTTAGATTTAGATTTCAATTTGTTTTGATGTTTTTATTTGATCTATATGAAAGTACAAGAATACCAACAAGATGATTTTAATGATACACGTAAGTGTGGGACAACTCACTCAGATCCTAGCAAAAGTTGGGATCTCCTCTTCTCAGGAAGAGGAGATCTTGACAACAGCTAAAAGATTAACCCCTCCTCCAGAAGTCAAAGAATAATCGACATTCGAAGAATCCTATATATAAGATGGAGAACAATTATTCAAACATGGGATCGAGGAGGACAAAGAAAAGGTTTCGGGTGAGTTGGATCATGACGAAAATCACGCATACGAAAGCCTCATTGAACAATGGTTTCAAGTAAATACCATGTTAGATCAGTTTTTTTTTTCTATTTCATTAATTCCCAGTTTCATCAACTAGTCTCACACATTCTTATATACTTCAATTTTTCATTTGCAAAATTGAGAATGTGTATATTTTTATTACTTTTGCGTGTATGGTTACACTGGAAACTTGATTACGCATGGATAATTTCCTCTTCCCAATTAGAATAGGGTAGGTAGGATAAAAGAATAAAACATCCTTTTGTTTCCAAGCTTTTATTTGAAATAAAGATGAGAAAGTAGAAATCTCAAGTATGTCTATAAACATTTTTCAGGGATAAATTGATGTTTTGCACGCATGCTTAATTGTAATACCCTAGTTGGTTAAGCCCTAGACTTATGGTCCTTCATGTGACTTATGTTCTTTTGCATTATGAACTTATGATTTTTTTATGATTTTGGAATTATGCTCCTTTGCATGATTAATTTGATTAAGGACTTATTATTAATGTTTGATAACATGACTTTGGACTTTGACACTACTATCAATGTTAATGTTATTACTAGCATCTATGTTCTCTTTGAATGTTGTTAATGATTGATTAGATAAACAACTGGCTCAACAAATGAAACTAAACGAATGGGGGACCATGAATTCCACAAAGTGAAGGGGAATGGGGACATCCCTAGCACCTTATAACTTTTTTTTACTTAACTTTGTCCATCCCAATTCATATTTGCACCTTGGTGAGATTAATAATGTTGGTCACCCAAACCTTGAACAACGAACCCTATTCTCAATAATTATGGACTATGGAGTTAATATTACATATTGTGCACACCTTAGTGGGCCCCTCTTTCCTAGGAAACCCTCCTTGGGAAAATATTCCCTCACATTTATGTGTTTATGGTCATTTATGAGCCAATTTCCTAGTTTTTAGGGGTTGTGAGCTATTTTCTAGCTTCCACTCTTACACCATGCATTGATGGTCCTATTTTTGTGCTTCCATGATATTTATGATCCTTGTTGTAACCCCCTTTATGCATTAGTGTGTCTCCATGTGCTCTTCATGGCTCCACTCCTTAATTTTTGGGTAACTCTTCCTCATGGTGCTAATTCGGGAAAGGGAATCTTTCCACTAATCCACCACTCTACTAATTCAAGTTAATTATCCGTTATGAAGCTTAAACCTTACCTCTCTCTAATTTGGGTATATCCCTTTGGGTTATATTTGTCCTCCTTATGCTATAAATTCATATGCCATCTCCTTGTTGAAGTTAATCTTGAGATTTGCATCATGTGATTTATGTTATCTAACCATGTTGGAAAGTTGATATTATTGAGAGTGTGTTGAGACTTAGACTGAGTGACCCAGGGATGATTATAAGGAACCATACTTATTTAAAGGTGTATAAATGTTGGCGAATATTACCAATTCTTACAATGCCAACTATAAAATGATTGGCGATATTTTTCAAAAAATATTTTAATTTCCAAGGATTTTATATCGTTTATATAATAATTTGGCGATTTTTAGGGTGAAAATTTTTTACCCCATCAAAATTGGGTGAAACAAGGCTTCAAAAAATGCAAAATGGTGAATATTTTGGGGGAGAAAAACATGGAAAAATAGCCCACTGGGCTAAAATTCGCCCCTAAAATTATCCCTAACCGAGTCTATTTGTTTCCCTTTGCTTCCATTATATCACTCTACTAGTCCAGTATCTAACACAGAAAGCCAGGAAATGGGAATGGCGAGCTAGGTCACATCCCATAGGCACTAGAGACAGACATGAAAGTAGTAGTTGGAAGCATTGTGTCTCACAGAAGAGGTAGTTTCGAGAGCAGTGAGACTAAGTAAGCCTTTACTCGTGTATCCATGGTCTCAGCTCAGGGGTGATCTATTCAAGTGAGAAAGGCTTGACGATGTCTACGGCTAGGAGGAAAGTTGTCCTACTGCAGCCAGTTGCCCATATTTTGAGATAAGTATTTATGTTATGTTATGTTATATTTTCATTGCATTATTTTATTTCGTATATGTGCAATGATGGCTAATTGGTTGTTTGAGTGTTCATGTATTGAATGTCAGGATCTTCATGGAGGAAGGATTAATCTCATATAATATGGAATTGATTTTCTCTTCTCGTCACCTTCTTTCTATTATTCTTCTTCCTCTTAACCAAAAATTGTAATTTTGTCTCTATTGTATTGAGGGGGGCACAACCATACGATCTGGTTTGACCATATGTGCTCATTTATGTGTTGTGAGACATTTTTCATTGCGTCTATAGAAACGTTTCTAGTGAACAACACCTTTCGTTTCATTGAAAAAGCTTTTTGGGTCACCAAGATATGTTTGTTTTGGTTCGACGATTTTCTGGTGCCAAGATGAGCGTACCTGTCATTTGATTGTAAATCATTTGTTTGCATATTTGTTCTTAGTTGCAGATCTGAGTATGAGTGATGTATTCTAGATGAAAAAGGAATTGACATCTGGAGCATGGACACCATACGATCTAATTTTTATTAGTGAGAGATGATTGTTGGGGACAATCACCACGAGCTGATTTTGAGGGCTGAAGTTGCATCAGGTGCTATTTGTTTTCTATGGTTTTGGTGTGGGTGTAGATTGCAACCTATGGATGTTCCATCATATGTGGTTTTACGTACTCTTAATGCTCACTAACAACACACACATAGCCACACCAAAAAAAGTATATTAATTTGCAAATAATCAATGACATCAATACTTTATTATTTATAAACTATGCTATCAAACAAACCAAAAATACATAAATTAGCTATTCACACCGAATATGATGTTTATAATGTATTATCGATGGTGTTGTTTCAATTACGGCTTTTAGCTTGCACTTAGGAAATTATAAATTGAGTGTCACAATTAATTATTTAATTAAGTGTCGCAACTTTAGTTATAATTCAATCTCTATAATTAAAAGTTGTAATTTATTTGGTGAATAGTTAGTCGGATCAATAATAATTTATCTATATCCATTATCTTCAAACTTAAGTTAGTCTTAATTTTAGCACCTTTGGCCTTATCTCAAGGTTTAGGGACATCACATTAGAGAATTTTATTTTTAATTTGCAATTCATTTTGTCCCATTTACTAAAAGAAAATAATTTCAATTTGTCTTAAGTAAATTTTTTTTTAGTTTTGCATTAGAATTATTTAGATCTACATTTTTAATATAAGAATAATGTAAATAAAAATAAAAATAAAATTAATAAAACAAATCATAAAAAAAAATAAAGCAAAACATTAAAAATTTTATAAACAAAATATTAAAATTTTAATAAAACAAAACATTAAAATTTTGTTATAAACCAAAACATAAAAAAATAAAATAAGTTGAAAGTTGATAATTCTTCTCTGCGCCACAATTCTGCAAACAAACCAATAAAAGGATAGTGTGTAATTAGAACTATGAATAATGCATATAAATTTTATTTGCAAGCATGAAAGGCTTACCAAAAACATGGCTATAGAATCAATTTTACTTGGTTCTCCCTTGTGTGCTCAACCTGCAAAAACAATAGAAAATGAGGGTGAATGTTACCTACGAAAATCCTTGTTGATATTCCATCCAATCCAATTTGAGTCTGAAGATGGAATCCGATGAGTACCGAGTTGAAAAGCTCCGTTCTCAGGTCAAAATTGTTTGCCCATGCAATGAAATATAGTGTTTTCAATGAGAGAAGAAAATCAATTTTCCTTAAATAAAAATGAGTAATCAACGGGAAATTAAACAAGAACATAATATTTTTGCACACATCATCATGAACCTTGGCACTTCCATTCGGGGAGTCTTTCTGCATTGCAATCTCACTGTTTCTTGTCGGACCATGATCCACAGATGAGCGCAGGAAGTAAATTACTCTACCCATAATGTCACTCATTGGTACTGGTCCAAATAATCTACTATCTACAACCCCCAGTACCTTCGAAATTAAGGACTCATTATCGAAAACAACCCATCACTGATCATTTTCCAGCACAAAAAGATCATCTTTCTCATCGAAAGATACCATTTCATCCCCTTCCACTGCAGCCAATCTTCGAACAATGCAGTTATCTGGATTTTGAGGATCTTTCAATGCAACAACGTCACCAACAAAGAATTTCTTTGGGCCTGCAATGGGTAGTCTTCGAACAAGCAAAGTCGCGGCCATCTCTTCCCCTTTGTTAAAATTCATGTATGTCAATTTCCTTGAAACACATTCTCCCATACATTTTCATTCACTTGCTTTATCTGTAATTTGGCCTATTTGGTAGTTCTTCTAGCTGAGGGAAATCGAGTACTCTGAAGCCATTTCTTTTCCTGTGCCATTGCTCTTCCATGCATTTTGCAAAGCATAGACCGGTTTCCACCTTCCACGGTAGACGTGCACTCCATAAGTTAATGATTCGTTGTGGGATCTATGAGATTAATTCCATTTTTGGAAAAGTATGATCTTCGAATATTATTTGATTGCATTTAGATTGCCGACCATATCCAAATCTCGGTGGAATGTTTTACGAATAGCCTGCTAGTAATGGAAAAATTATGTATATCTTAGTTGGATAAGAAAGATGACTCATCCTCTTTGTGGAAGTTTTAACTGCTGGGAATTCTCACGTAAGATTTCTTTTTATCAGACCATGACATGCTTCCCGTATTCAAATCCTATCACAAATCCTGTTTCTGGGAATTTTTAAGATACCTTGAGATTAATACGCTCCATGAATATTATCTAATTCGAGGGTTGTGGGATCTATTTCCTGTTTTGTTTGGGCATTCAATTTTTAAGAGTGGAATTAGGATTATCAAAAACGTCTGGTGATAAAATCAATCAGTTCCAAGGCATTAAATAGTCCGATTCCACCAGCACACATTCTCTCTGATACGCAGCCTTCCAAGCAATAGGAAGGATACTTAAGCGAGTGAATTGTTCTTTAAGAAGCTATCTAATTAATGCGTATATTTTACTTCTTGATGCTTAGTCCCTTCTATATTATGTTCCCTTTGGCGAATTATGAACTAAACAAGAATATTGGTCCTCCTCATGCCTTTATTTTCATATCAGACAGGATCTAGGACTTGTGCCTTTACAAGGAGTATATTCCTCTCCTGCCTCATATCCATAGGTTTTTTTTTTGTAGTTGTGCCCTATTATCCCAGTGCACGGGGAGAATGTCTAATCATAAATGAGCACGGGGAAGACACAAACTTACATACCTTCAGCGCTTAATGCTTAACTCGTGATGATCCAAATAGTCCAGGTCCATATTGCTTATGACTATGGAGCTCCTTATTGAATTCGAGGACAACAGTTCACCTGGGGGCGTCGAGCCATCTATGCTGCTCAACATCATGTCATGTCCATTTCTCACCAGCACAATTTCGTTTCTGAGTAGAGCTTCCTATGATTGTGATTTCAAGTCTGAGATCTTGATCTCAGACATGCTTGGATTTCCTCTCTCCATTTATGCATCTGTTTTTCCATAGGCAAGATCAACTAAAGGTCATTGTTTTCAAATGATTTGGGCTACAAATGCACGAGGAGTCGGGTAATAGAATGTTATGGGGCCACCAATCAATAGGTTCTCAAATGACTCACCTGAGCAATGATATCAAACAATTTAAAATACATTTATAGTGGGTCGTGGCTAGATGGCGATTACCCAAAGGGAAGAATCTCTCTTTCAAGGAAATTTGGAGTAAAATAATTTGAAGAAGATATAACCACTACTTGTACCTCTTTCGTTTCTTCACGAACATGATGTAATATCTCTTACGCTTGAGATCGTTGCCCCCTCTCTGCTTCGACTTGATTAGCAACATTCTGAGCAAAGCCTATTCTCTCGAGATGCCCTCTTCACATTCTCCAACTGCTCTTCCCTTCCTGGTGCATAGTATCTTGTAGAACTACAATTTCCAGATCTACTAAGAATAGATCTATATTCCTTCGGTATCTTTTCTGTCGCTGGAAACTAACCGTTACTTATGTACCAATAAGTGAGCGGCTTTCTAAAACCTGTATAAACAATTGAATAATCCCAGACAGTCACAAATCCATGCTAGTTGATCACCCCCACTTGTCATGTCATCATCATTATTACCAAAAAAAGAGGATATTTACGGAGGGAAATCATCCATTGTTGAGGAGAATCGTAAAAAACCCAGTTTCCATCATTTCATTCAGCTGTTGGTTACACAGTAATCATCTCATGCTCTGATTTCCTGGTAATTTTCTTAATTTTCCCCTTAACTTGCAAAATATTCCCATCCTTTTGTATTTCCATATTTTCAATTTTTCATTCCATTACACCTTTCCTTGGTCTACTCGCGATGTCTATAATAACGTCGTGATTATGTACTTGTCCTCCCCTAGCATGTATCCATCTCCCTATTTTTCATGTCGGACATTGTCGATGCCAGAGAGTATTATCTGGGAACTTAGATTACCTGCAAGGATTACATGCGGGGCACAAGGAATCAATCTTTTACATTAACATTGTCAAACGTGATCTTCCAATAGAAAATACGCAATTAACATTAGTATACAACATTATCATTTAACTACATTGAATAACTAATAGATACTTCTTAGATTTCATGGATGAAAGTGGTTGTGCGCCTCCTCCTGTAGTTTCTGTCAATGGAAACTACCCTGTGCAGAGAATTGTATGCTATGAATTTTCAATATATATTTGATAACAATCACGCATGAAAATAATTGGAATTATTGCAGCATATTGATGAGGAGTATACTTTGGCACAACTTCAAGATGCTTAAAAAAATTTGAAAATTTGACCGTGGATCTAAGGGGCATATTTAAAACTCCAGAACTAAATAGTGACAGGTATCAACAAGAAAATTGTTACTTATACACATGCAAATATTTGATGAAGCCAAGATTGTACTTATGTTTGTCGTTTTCCTTTAGCATAATCTTATTTTTGCATTTTCTTTTGGTGCATTGTTTCCACGGGATCCAACCAAGCTCATATCCACGATCTTTAAGGAATGTCGCTTTCTCAGCGTTATGTCTTACTATCATTTTCCAGTCGTTATGCTATTTGCACGCTTGCTTCTACTTCTACTGCTATTGTGCTATGTCATGTTGTATTTCATTCTGCCCTTCTGCCACGACTTACTCATCTGATGTAGCTTCCTCTTCCTGCGCCTTCTCTTTGTCTTCTTATTCTCTTTCCTTCTTTTGTCACACCATCCTTCCCTTTTCCCTTTATGTTGCTTCCTTGGTCATAGCTCCTTATTCTTCTCCTTTGTGTTCTTCTCCATACTTGGGCATAATTCTACATGAATTTTCCCTTACTATCCCTAGGCCCAACAAATGAAGTTTTGCTAAGTTTTCTTCCCCTAGAGGATTTCCTAGGATAAATAAGTGGTTATCTTGTCATTGTATTTCTTTCAGTGATCATGTATATGTTATTGTTGTGAAATTGAATTGAATAGTAATGATATATGTCTTAGCATATTAGATCTTAACACAAACATGTGCTACTTCAAACAAGCATATCTCACAAGCCAAGAAGCCAAATGAAAAAACATAAAATACCCATTTTAAATGATGAAAAAAAAGTCAAGTGAGCTATGGAAGGCCCATTGAAACATATTGTAGAGATCAATCCATCTCTCTAAAATTTGAAGAAGTGGGTCGTCCTCCATAGATTGATGAGTGTAAGTTGCCAAGGGTTTGTAGAGCCACATAGATTGTTGTATAGATCATGGAAAATATTGATGCAACATAGAAACCAACGTATGGACTAAGAAATAGACTTTGATAGTGCCAAAATGAGGTTGGAAATTTGAATCCAAACTATGCTCAAACCCTCATTCCCATGGAATGGTTACCTGCTCTAATACCACTGACATTAGAGAAAATTTCAACTCAAAATGGGCCTCCTAAAAAAAATAATAAAATAATAGTTAAAATAATAAAATAATATTTATTAATTTTGGAGGAAGAAAAGAAAAAACTATTTTTGTTTGTTTGTATTTTCGACATATCTCCCTATGTTTTTACTCAAATTTCGATCGAGAGAGATCGTTGGATGCAGAATTAAATTCCGCATCCAATGAGTACCCACACAGCATACCTTTGACGGACCCCGCTACCCAAAAAACAAGAAATACCTGAAAAAATGTGATGGTACCCACTCGACATACCTTTGACGGACTCCGCTACCCCAAAAACAAAAAATACCTAAAAAAACATGATGGTACCCACTCGGCTTACCTTTGACGGACCCTGCTACCCCCAAAACAAGAAATACCTAAAAAACGTGATGATGATCATCATGTTTTTTCAGGTATTTCTTGTTTTTGAGGTAGCGAGGTCCGTCAAAGGTATGTCGAGTGGGTACTCATTGGATGTGGAATTTAATTCCGCATCTAACGAGCTCTCCTAATTGATATTTGAGTAAAAATAGGGAGAGATATGTCAAAAATACAAATAAAAAAGTAGTTTTTTTTATGATACCTATCCCCAAATTTATATTAAAAAAATGTTTATACAGTATTTCAAATTTAAAGCAATTTCATTGGCTAACACATGATGACATGGAATTTGAATTGGAGTTAAAAGGCCCATTTGAGTTGAAATTTCCTCTAATGACCAGATCTTGGGGGCTAAGACCCGAGAGGATTGAATGCTGAAAGAGGATAAGATTAAAGCTACAAAATTGATAACAATTGATCCATAGAAAAACATAGAGAAACATAGAGTAAATAGGCCACATGGAGGGTGAGGCTCAAAGAGGGTTCTTTGAGCCTCACCTCTCAAACTATACTAAGAAAGAAACTCATAACCAATAACTTAAAATTAACTTAATAGAATAAAAGAAAGGTTGGATGCCAAAAATCCTTTAATGCTTTATTGAGAAGGCACAGAGACTTTTTATAACATTATTACAATGTGCCTTGGGGCCATAGCATGGGCCAACTCCATGGGTTTTCAAATACCATTGATGGGAGAGGTACAATGTTCCTTGAAGCCATACCATGGAACAAAACCATGGGTTGTCAAATACCATGGATTCCATTTAATGATTTTATGATGAATGGGAGAGGGTGGCCTCTCCATTTGATGCTTTTATGACTTATACATATGAATATAGACCATATGCCCCCTGATATTCAGATGATTCTCCCCCCCTTAGAAAATGATGGTCCCCATCATTTCATGCTAAAAAGAGATCCATGATTACAATATGCCAATTTCTAATAAAGATAAGGGTTTTGTGAGGTTAACCCATAACCGTGGGTTTTGTGTGGTTGAACCCTAACTATGAGTTTTGTGTGGTTGACCCATATCCATAAATGTGGGTTTTGTGTGGTTGAGTCCTAACCATAGGTTTTGTGTGGTTGACCCATAATCGTGATTACATAACTGTGAGTTTTGTGTGGTTGACCCTTAACCATGGGTTTTGTGTGGTTAACCCATAACCATGGATAGAATAGGATTTAATGAATGTCCAAAAATTGAAAAATTCATGATCTTTGTGTTGGAGTCATTATCCAACCCACACATGTTTATTTGGCCTAATTGGCCTATTTTACCTTTTATCCTAAGTTATTTACTCAAATATGTGACTGCATCATCAACTAGATCATCCTCCTTCAATCAAGGAGTCTAATTTTGTCTTCTCCTTCAATCGGGGAGACTAACTGAGCTTCCTCCTTCAATCAAGGAGAAAATATAAGCTGATCTGTGTTGGCCTCTTTTCCTTACCTACGCTACCTAGGTTCAACAACAACACAATACCAACAAAACACCTAAAAACATCGGGACAACGAAGCAAGCTCAGTCAGCAACACCCGCAAGGGAGGCGCAGTCTCACCCGAGATATCTTAATGTGTAACTGCCAAAACCATGTTTCTGCAGTTGGTGAGGGAGTACAGTCCCTTTACGCGTGTCCAAGGTGGTTGACAGAGATGGAGGGATGGATTCTTTCACTACTCATCAGTGGCACAACAGTGCGACACAACCTTGTCCTTAACAACCTTAATAGTGGTGCAATAGTGCGATGTAGTAGATCCGTTTAAACAAAATGAATGCGAGGCAACTTATATTATAAATTAATAGCTTAACATGAAACAATACCTAGTGCTCTCCAATGCTTTAGTCATTCATTTGTTGACCGCATTCATCTATATTGCGACATTCATTCAAACAATAAATGTAAGTAATGGAAGATAATCAAATATTCAACATTGATAGTTAAATATTCAACCATTCACTATTCAATATTCATAAACACAAGAAATAATGTGGAAACCCATATGGAAAAAACCACCAAGGTGCTCTTTATTTGGCATAAAAAATATAGGTAGCACCTTACAGTCTGTGACTTACAGATTGTTCTTAAGATATGTCTTTTAGCTCAACTCTTCTTGCTCTCATGCTCTATGGTTTATTCTTCTATCTACTCCTACTGATCTGCACCCAGCCTGGATCATCTCTTCTACTCTACTTTTTGTGTACTCAATTGCAGATTAACTCCTACGAAATTGCGTGCACACTTAGCTGCAGATTTGTGGCTCAAAAACCTTCTACTAGAGTACTTCTCTAGAAGTCAAAAATTAATTACTACAATCCTTCTTAAGCTAACCCTTATACCGAGTGCGTTCCTCCTACTTATAGCATTTACAAGACCATGCAGGGTCGACTGAGTACAACTCAGTTATTACATACTCAAGTAGCTACAAAATATCTTCTACTACATTAATGTCGGCCCATACCTGGCCACAAAATTTTTGCATTGCATTAACCACAACCATAACTAGTCACAGAAACATCTTTCAGCATGTTTGTACCGGTCATAAATGGCCGCAAAAATGTCCTTTAGTCTGCCACCGACTCATCCTTCTGCAGTATTCCTTGGCTTGCACTTGTTCAACCTTAACTCTTGTACCTATCTCTTCCACTGACTCAAATCTTCCTTTCCTCGTCGCAACTTCCTCTTTCTGCGCTTGGGCTTCTTCCTCACCTTCCCTTTTTTGTCGCGCGCCTGTTTTTATTTCCTTGTGCTTGCGTGATAGATTCTTCCTTGTGCAGTTTTCCTAGTCCAATATGCCCCCAACACTCATAGGTGGCTCATCCCGAGCCACTAAGAAACATTAAAAAAAATTTCACTTCCCTGCAAAATTTCAAGTCTCTGGCGCAGGTTGCCCCACAGGACTAACCTTGTCTTGGAATTCCTTCAAAATTTGCTGCACCCAGGCAACGTTTGTGGTGACCTCTCCAGCTTGCCTTTCCAATTGTTTGACACGGTTGGAATTGATATGTTTCGAAAGTCCTACTTCCAATGATCAAGTGATATGGTGTAGCTTTTATAGTACATGGAGAATAATCCCTGTAACTCGTTCTGCTTCTGATTGATGCACTGTCACTTCATCATTTATTCTCTTCTCTTGGTCGCAGAGAGCTTGGAATTCCTGCTGGAGATGCTTCAGTTCGGCTAATTTTGCAACCTTCTCTTTAAGCGACAGATTCTTCATGTCTTCCTTTACCATTGCAATTTTTAGGTTGGCCTTCCGTGCTTCTTCCTTGATCTTTTCCACTGCTTCATCATCCAGAAGCAATCCCCATGTCATGGAAACGGCTTCAAATTCCTCAATGCAGAGTTGTTCTCCTTGTTTTATCCATCCAATAACCTCAGATGTTGTTACTCTACACTCTTCTAACACCTGTGGAGGTGTTCTTGGTATCTGTTATGCTTTCAGTTCTTTAACCTGTTTCCTGATTTGCATCGCAATCTATGACAGCTGGCCAACCTTGGCAGCTGAGTCCTCATCTTCTTGGCCTTCTTCAACAAGGAACTCTGCAACTACGCTCTTGTTGGCTTCTGCTAGTGTAAGCTGTCTCTGTTTGCGCGCCTCAATCTCCTGGTCCTTTTCCCTAAGGAGGACCTTGCGCTCTTTTTCCTTCCTTGTCTTCTTGGCTACTTGATATGCCACTGTATTTTCTCTGATGCAGATTTCAGTCACAACCGCATATTGAATGGAGTATACATCGGCCAATGGTATCTTTGAAAAATATAGCATTAGCATCCCCATCGCCTCGAGAATAGCGTCATACTCTTTAGTTCCTGACTGTATTGCTTGCGCTAAAAATTCCATCTTGAGGGGCGACAATAGCATTGGCGCGACCAAAGTGTGTTTGGGGTCCACGCCATATGTTTTAGCATCGATAGTGATTTTTACTTCATTGATGGATGTTGTGAGTTTATTGAGATGCTCAATGACTTTACCAACCACTTGCATCTGTTGTGTAGTAAGACTCTCAAGGATGCTCTTGGCTACTT
The DNA here is from genome assembly GCA_001517045.1 of Pseudotsuga menziesii. Lineage (NCBI taxonomy): Eukaryota > Viridiplantae > Streptophyta > Pinopsida > Pinales > Pinaceae > Pseudotsuga > Pseudotsuga menziesii. Next base: position 49,113 of record LPNX010198136.1, on the reverse strand, counting down.
CCGTGACAGCTTCTGCAAGTATGCCTATGTATTCTTTATCTAAGCTAACAGTATTGGAATTTTTGTTAGATTTTTGCTTCTTGCGTGGGTGTGTGCGCTTTTTTTCCTGTTCTTTCCTCTGGGTCTGCACATCCTCATCAGTAGGTGTGCCTTCGGAGTCATCATCGCCAGTATTGTGATGACTGTTGTTCTCCTCGGAACTTAGTGACTAGTTGTCCTACCTGTCGCCACCATTATTGCCTTTCCCATCATCTTGTTCATTACCTTGACCATTCCCTTGGTCGTTTCCTTATCCTTCGCCTTGGTTGTTTCCTTGGCCATTTCCTCCCTGATTTCCTCCTTGGTTTCCTCCTTGGTCTATCTACAAATCTCCAGGTACGCGCCATTCTTCAGGCCAATCTTGGAAGACTGTGTCTACATCTGCATGAATGATCATAAAACTTGCCTGGTGTGCTTTCTTGGTCGGGTCCCACCGCGGCTCCAATATAACATTGTGGACACTAGCCTGAAAGTTTGTAAAAGATCCATATTTCTGCACTGTTGTGGCTCCTACTATGTGTTCCTTCTTTATGACATCGCACAGTGCCTCTCCATGTAGAAATAACTCAATTTTTTTATCGTTGTTCCTGATTCTATCATCCTTATCCTCCCAGAGGTTCTGGTACTTTGCACCAAGGAACACCACTGGGATATCCAGCAGCTAGTAGTCCAATGGGTTTGACCAAAGACTAATGGAAATCAAAATGAGCAGTTAGGAGTAGTGGAAATTGGATTTTTCCTCCTTTCGTGCTTTCTCTGCATCATCTATCAGCTCATTCAATAGGTATTGCGACCAGTTGAAGATTACAACTGCTGCACATTATTCTACGAGTTCTATCCCTATGGCGGTGAACTTAGTCGACCTCATCTTGCGCAACAGCTTGCACGATAGGATTTTTGCTGCGAACCTTACTGTGTGTTCCTCTATAAGGGAAATGAGGAATCCCTAAACTGTGCGCTGAAGATTATATTTCTGCTTCATCTTGGATGTATCTATGTTTGGACGTAGATATGGCGCAAGGTCTCCTCCTACCTTTTGTAGACCCGTTATTGACCAGATGAGCTCGACATCGACAAGGTAGGGTCAATCAAGCCATAAACATCCTCTGTGAAAACACATTAGGATTTGCCAGACATATGTAGGTACCTGCATGTTGTGCCCAAAGTGTGGCATGAGAATTTTTTTTATCAAGCCCGCCCTGTCTACATCGCTATCCCACTCCATTGGTATTGCGAGTCAGGGCTCAGGAGGCATAACGAGAATCGTAACCATGTAATTTTTCTTTCTAATCCCCCCTGCTTGCAGGTATCAACATCCTCAAACTGCAACTTGGCCAGCTTTGGCGGTATATTCAATAGCAGGGGTACATCGGTAGGGATCTGGGGTGTCGTTAAAGAGGAGCGTGCTTTCATCGAAAGCTTCACCTCCCATGCCTCGACTCTCCTTGTTCTAACATAAGGGGGTAGTAGGTTCTGTTATTCAATGGTGTTTCTCGCATACCTTTGTGGTGGTGAGTTTGGTGCATCCTCCCCAAGCATGTCCTCAACAGGCATATCCATAGCAGCCTTAGCCTTGCATTTCTTTGAGAGCTTTGGTCTTGAGGATTATGGGGCGTCTCTCAGTGGCACAATCAGTCGTGGACCTGTAACTGGTGGATTAATAGGCATATTCTAAATAGGGTTCGGCACGGGGATCGAACCAGAGGGTGGATTTTTCTATTGTCTTGGTCGCATGGGGACCAAACGGGGTTCGGTCACATGAGCTATCTGTTATCTTGGTCGCGCTATCATTTTCAGTTCTTTTTATGGATGCTGCACCTCTGGCAACACAATTTATTCTTTGATCGGACACAGTGAATCGATAGTCACACTAGATTTCTCAATAGTTTGTCGCAGTAATAATGTAGCGTGCACCAGTATTTTTCCCTCGTGGACTGATTGGTTCAACAAAATCAATGACTCACCTATCAAATGCTTGAAGGGTTATCTATGGCGCAAGCGAAATCTCTTCGCGGTGTGACAGTTTTCATGTTCTCTAGAAAATATCATAGCTTTGACAAAAGCTCTTAGTATCCATGTGTATAGTTGGCCACCATAATCCTGCTTGCAATATCTTGCACACAGTTTCCTTTCCAACATAGTGTCCTCCTGCAACAACGTTATGTGCTTCACTCATTTTCCATTTTCATTCATAGTCGAAGACACATCGTTGTAATATTTAATTGGGGCCTAACTTGTACAGATATCCTGCAATCAACATATAATCAGCAGCTTTGACAACCAAATGTTTCTTCTGGTTAGTGGAGAATCCTTTAGGCGAATAACCTGTGCTCATGAAGTGGATGATAGCGTTAAACTCCTTATTCTGATCCTCCATCATAGTGAATGCAAACAACTGTGCGTCAGGCAAGTTATCCTCTATACTAGTTGGCTCTTCACCACTTTCTATCCTTGATAGGTGGCCAGGCTAGACATTCAGTCGACTAGGTTCACTATGACCTCAAAGTCAAATTCTTGAAATAGGAGGAGCCATTGGAAGATATTCCCCCCAACACTGGCTTGTTAACAAGGTATTTCAATGTCGAATGATCAGTGTACATTTTGAAATGTCCACCCAACAAGTAGTGTCAGAACTTCTGCAATGCATAGACCATGGCAAGTCCTCTCTTTGTCTTCATGTAATTTTTCTCTACTGTCGATATTTTTCTACTAGAAAAAGCAATAGGATGCTAAAGCGCATCGTCACCTAATTGATTCAAGACTATTTTGAGCATGACAGATGATGCGTCGACATGAACATGGAATTCCTTCTTCTAGTCCGGAAATACAAGTATTGGCACACTGGCCATCTTTTTCTTTAATTTGTCCAAGATTTCTTGACAAGCCTTCGTCCACTGAAACTTCGCATCTTTCTTCAACAGTTTCTCCATAGGTGTAATTATCTATGCATATCCTCTGATGAAATTCCTGTAGTAGCTTATGTGTCCTAACACTAATTTGAGTTACGTGACTTATGTAGGTGGTGGTAAGTCAAGGATAATCACAACTTTCGTTGGGTCAACCAAAATATCGTCACGACACACGACATGACCCAATAGCACACCAAATGGTGCACAAAAAATACATTTCTTTGAATTAAGCGCTATATGATACTGGCAGCAGTGGCCCAACACCATGCACATACTCTCAATATAGTCTCTTACTAGACCAAACACACTTCAATCATCAAAGTAGACCTCAAGAAATTTATGTATGAAATATTTAAAAGAAAAAACTATTATTCTAGAAAAAAAAGCAAGTGCATTCTTGAGTCCAAAGGGAATTACCATATACCGGTAGCATCCCCATTCTGTGACGAAGATAATTTGTGGCGATCATCCTTTGCGATTCTGAATTGATGATAGTTAGAGAAGCCGTCGGTGAATGAATGCATCTCTTGCTCTCATACGCTTTCAAGTACTTCATCTGTAAATGGAGTTGGGAATGGATCGTGAACGCATGCATAGTTTAGCTTCCTTAGGTCGACACACATCCTGATTTCACCTGTTATCTTCTTATCATGGATCACTATAGGGTTGATCCACTTTGATTCCTCAACGGGTTCAATTATCCCTATGTTGAGCATGCAATCCAATTATGCCTTTACCTTTTCTTTATACCTTGGGTTCAACCTATAAGGTTAATGCTTAAATGGATTAGCATATGGTTTCAGGGGTATTTTGATTTCTCCCAGGTCTTCGACTATTCCCTTCATCTCTGATAAGATGGTAGGAAATAAGTCCTAGAACTCATGCAACAAGTATGTAATCTACTTGAGCTTACTAACATTTTTCAGAATCTGCTTTTGGAATAACTATTGGAAGCCTTCAAGAATATCCCTAACTTCAGCTAATGTCAACGGTTGTTATTGATCCATAAACTATGGTCGTAAGTCCAAAAATACTTGCTTCTATTTTTTAACGTCGAATGGTACTTTCTTCTATGGTGAGGGTCTCACCTACGGCTTTAGTTGCAATTGTTCTTGTGGTTCATCTTAATCAGATCTAGTCGTATCACCTCCTTGTGTTATGATGGCAACAATTGGATCTCTTGGCTCAGTAGCAATCATTTGAACATTAAGGTTATGATTTGGACTCGGGTTTGGATTCTACACAGGGTTAGGACCTACGATGGTTTGAATTTACCACTTTGCAATCAATTGAGGACATTACTCCACATTATGGTCATGCACTTTGCAATAAGAACATGTCTTTACAATATCTTGACAATACCTAACATAATGGCCCAGTTGTCCACAGTTATAGCATGTAACTTGACCTCTTCCTCTTCCAAATCCTCCTCCTCCACTACCTCTGAAGTTTCCACCACCCCTTCCATGAGGGTGTGGTTGCTATGGTGGGTACTGTTTCTGCTAGTATTGTGGTTGATATTGATTTTGTGGCTCATACTGATTCTGAGGCGCATATTGTGGTTGATACTGGTTCTGATACTGATTGTGTGGGACAGGCACAAGCTGGTAGTGCACTTGAACCTTCTCAGCCAGAGCTTGCCCATCGTTCTTCATCAAGTAGGTATCTACCGTATTTTCCTTCAAGAGCTGGTATGCTATGCAATCCTTCTCTTCATGCCCTACTGAATTACAAAATTTATAGAAAATGATTGCTTGGGTACTTACAATATTCTACAAGTATAGACACTCTTCATCGCGATGTCCTCTAGTTTGGCATATGTGGCACTAGGGTAGTTCTTGGGCACTCAATGGGTTTGGTGCACATGATGAGATGTTTTTCATGTACGTCGGACAATGATATTTGGTGTGTTCATATTTTATTCATTTTGTACACCATAAATCTTCTTGGGATTCCTTTCCCTTCTTGATATCCTAAAGCTGTATCGTTAGATTAGCCAGCTACGACTGGATCTGCACCATTCCTGCAACACCATCACCAATTGGTGAGGCTTCCAACTTCATTGCTAACTCTAGCACTTCTATATGCTATTCAATATTTTATTACATTAATGGGCCTCGGATGTGTGTTAGGAGCAGAAAAATAAATCATTTTTTATGTTTCACATCCGACATTTGGAAATTGACTTTGGCCATCAAAGTTTTAAATTATTGATCAAAGTCCCCTACAGACTTTTCCAAGGATTTATTTATCTCCTTGATCTCGGTGATACACTGCGACTCATATTTAGGTTTTCTGAACTCACAGATCATCGCAAGTCAGATTTATTCAAGGGTCTTATGTGGGGTTCCTGGTGGTACTACATAGAACTTCATAAACCAATACAGTGCACAACCCCTCAAAGTCATGATCATCTGTTCTTTCTTTAGGTTTGCCTTATGAACTAGGTGAACCATCCAAACAACTTCACATAGAAACCAATGTTGCTCTGGGTCCTCCTCTCCGTTCCCATTAAATGTGGGTAATCTAATAACTTCCCTATCCATTGAGTTGGCGTCGGGATCATTTGATGAATAATTTAATGGAGGTGTACCATGTCGCGCGCTAGTCACAGTACTAGCACTATTAGTATTAACAACTCTTTTAGGAGATGAGGCTCTATACCTTACCTCTGGTGATACTCTAGGTGTGATGCAGTTGCATCTTGATCTCGGCGTCTCTGCAGATTCTGTTAGATTTGTCTCCTAGGACTATTATTTACTTTAGAATTTTTATCCTTTGATTTATTTTCTCATTTTCCTAAATTTTGGACTGTTTTGATTTCATTTTTAAACATTCTATGCATTTACAAATATTTTAGTTTTTAAACCTAAGCTCCTATCGATTAATTAAAGTCTTTTCATATTTACAAAGTTAGGATTTAATAATATTTTTCCTATGATTAACATAAGCCAGCAGCGCATTTTCATTGTTCAAATGCATGCATGATTCCAGCTTGCCGAAGTTATGTTATGTGCAGGATTATCAAAAAAAATAATGAAGTTGTTCAAGGCCCTGCATTTGCTCCTCCTCGCATCCGAGAGGCTATTTGGTATGGTAATATAAACTTTGCTACTAAGAAAGGGAAATAATTGAAAGACCCTAGAGTAGAGTCCAGATGCAGGATTTTCAATCAATACAGATCAAAACTTGAAGTATCAGCAAAGTAGAATAATTCCACTTTTTGGTGTAAATTGTTTTGAAAAATAAAATACTTCATGTCATGCCATAGTTACTGATTCAAGGTTATCCATCATACCAATGGGGTCCGTTCTTTATGTTTGAAGCATGTGAAGGCTGACCTTTGTGGTTATTTTTATAGTCACTCGAAAATCTGGCGTATGCAAAGTGGACCCAAGAGTCTGTCATATCTTTTATCGCGGCATTTCCAGATTTCATATCATATTAGAAGTTTACTTTTGGCATAGTTTTGGATCAAACAAAGATGAAATTAGAAAAACAAAAACATGGGTTTTTTCACAGACAAGGTGATTTAGAAAACCCTCCTTCCATTTTTCAGCAAACATCACAATTTAGGAAATACAAGCAGTTCTTTGAGACCATTTTCCCCATAATTTCACCAAAATTCGCCTCCTATTAAAATGTCAAGTCAAAGCTTTCATCACAGGGAAAAAAATCTTGAAGGTGATACTTGCAGAAGAGGAATTGGCACCACATGTGGATTTAGACACAATTGCAAATATGAAAGAGGGCATGTGGATATTATTCATTTAGCGGGAGAAGATCGTGGAGATTATTTCGAGCTTGCTTTACATGAATTTTACATAAAAAGGTGGTAGTGATGGTCAGAGTTTTCCAAAGGATGGCTTCGATATGAGCACAGAAGGCATGCTTAGCAAAGATATGGGTTACAAGTTTTGGAAATTGACTGTAAAATTTGCAGATGCTATGAGACTTGAATTTCTAATTATTTTTTTGTTTGTGGTCAGGTCAGTTCATACACATGAGTACGACATTTCAGCGATCCAAAATAAGTTCGATAGCATTGAAGTATTCGGTTATGATCATAGAATGGATATTTAGCAGCAACAAGCATTACATTCAAAGGAATTTTATATAAATTGCAGCTGCTTGTTATAAATGAGAATTTATCTACTAGTGGAGGAAATGGGAAGATATGTAACCGTTCTAATCAAGAAGATCTTGCAAGGTGTCACTGGTGTAGAATTCAAGATGTTTATGGACTTTCTGAAGAGTCTAAGCATATTTGGTGAAAGGATCTTGTAGAACGTGTGCAAGAGCTTATAGAAATTGTTGAAAGACAAGTAGATTTGGATTCCTTGTTCAATATATTAGATAATGATCATATAGACAGACTGCTGTCTTGCTTATATATTGCTAAAATCTCACCTTACACAACACCGCAGGATGCACGACATTTTCTTCCCTTTGTTCTTTTACTTCTAAGGAAATACATGCCATGACGTAAGACTGGAGAGGAGCTGAACTTCACAAATTATTGATTGTTTGTTGTTTATATTCCATGAACNGGGGGGGGGGGGGGGGGGATTTTCTGATTATTATAAGGATTTATTGAAAGTTTTGCGTCCTCATTAAAAACAATTGGTCATAAGAACAATATTACCATTACCAATGACATGGGCATGATAAGAAAGGATGAAAATATGTTTTAGGATGCAGAGAAATCAGGACATTGATAAAAGACAGAGTATTCATCATTTAATGCCACAAGGACACCCATAGGCTGTAATTATTTTTTCACACAGAATGACAAGGTAATTGAGGGTGCCAAGTGTTCGAATCTATTGCCAAATTTCCTGGGAGAGTTCACAAGAATCTAGAAGTCAATTTGGAATAGGAATAATACTTGTCAGTTCAGAGAGCATTTTTCTAGGATTAACTATTCTCATAAATTGTAATGCATTAGGATAATTGAGAGACACATGGGGTCGGATATGCTTGGAGCTTGTACAGTCCTGCAAATGCTTTACTTGTGTAAGTATTTCTTTGCTTTATGAATGACAAATTATCTATATGGAGCTAGGCTTTAAACTTTATATTGTGTGTATATTCTTTGGTTCTGTTTGAACCCTTGTTTACATTCTCATTTATGTAGATGTTTTCTATGTAGATGCTCTTGTTTGCAAGTGAATATCTATGCTTATTGATGTTTGAAATGTTATTTTGGGCACCAATACTTTTACATATAATGCACTGATGAATTTCCCGTCTTATCCTTGTATTCATATAATTTTAAAACCTATCTACTAATACTATAACGATGTTCTGTCATTCCTTTTGCAAAACATTATCCTTATACATGTATCATCTGAACTTTTCAGTTTTTTTGTTCTGTGTACCTATCTTTGCATTATCTTATTTTACATTGTTATCCAAAAACCAAAAAAATAGTCTTTAATTTTTCGAGGTGGCTGAACACTGCTATCCTGTAGTCTAGTTAGAAGAATTTAGGGAGAACAACAATGAAGAGATCTATTGATTGAAGGTGAAAAAGTAATAGAAATATGCAAATGACTGCAATTATTCACCCAAAAAACTCCATTGGTTCAAAGATGTCGAAGACCATGGAATCCATTCTGGCTTGGAGGTTTGCACCTTTCAATTTTTCAACTGTTCCAGGATTTCCAAATGATGTTCCTATTATGGATATTTGGGGAGATTTACCTCCACAGTTTAGAGAAAGAAAAGAGGATAATCCTTCAGATCACCTCATCATATTTCATCAATGTATGGTTCAGTTAAATATACAGCATGAATATGTGCTCACGAAGATGTTTAGATTTTATTTAGAGGAACACGCTTGTGAATGGTGTCAATCCCTTCCTACTACTAGTATCCATTCTTTGAAGAATTTTCACATGGATTTCAATTCACATTACGAGAATATTTACCCAGTTGAGATCCTTTTTGAAGAATGTTGTGAAAATTTCAAATCTTATATTCATCACACAATAGATTATTCCTCGTATGATGAGCTTTGTAAAGATATTAATGAAAAAGAAATTAAGAATGGAAGTGAGTGTTTTAATAAAAATATGGATGCAACTCTTTATCTTTTAAATTCCTGAGAAGAAGGTTTTCAAGATATGTTTGATGATAATATTGATGATTGCATAGATATAGATGCATCATATTTTGTCCTTGATGCACTTAATGTCTCAGATTTAAAAGGTGAAATAGTTGTAGAAGATGTTTCTTCTTTTCTTTAGAAGGTTCCTCAAGGTGCATTTTTACCTGAGTTTGAAGAGAAAGATCAAGAAATTGCTTGTTTTTCTTTGCAAGACAAAAGAGATTTGGGTTCACCTATCTTTCATGAGTATTCTGAAAAAGAAGATCAGATCTCTACATCACTTTTTATTGATTTGAGGAGCAACTAGCGTGTGTATGACATCTATGAATAAGATTTTGATGAGGAACAACATTGTGTGGAAATCATCCATCCTGAATCTGTAGAAGACATTGAGCAACCAGTTTAGTAAATCAGTAGGCCTGCATTCATTGTGTTTAATCCTGGATCTGCAGACAATATCAAACAACCTATGATTAGCAAAGAAATCAGTCCGTAACCATGTTCAGATTTGCAGATAGCTAAAAGTGGCAGCCATTATGAAAAAGAGAATATGCATCGATCTTCTGATCTTCAGCTGAAACATCAACAAGATGTTTTCATTTACAGCTTCATTGATCTGTTTGTTGATTATATGGAGTCTTTCAACAGTTCAAATTTCATATTTTTTTATCAAATGAAGGTTGTCTTTTCTGTTCTTTTGAATTGCATTTTGGTATTCCATGGGCTCCTTTGTTCATCATTTCTAGATTGAAAGTTTCACCAATTAGTTAGATATTTGTATGGTTTCACTGGAAGCATGATTTTATTGGACCAAGTTGCAGATTTGGTTAGTGTAGATAGTGTACATAAATAAGATCATTTCCCTCAACAGTAGAGTTGCAGGGATGCACAGTTTTTCAACAGATTTGTTTTCATATTTTTATCATCTGTAGTAGTTCAGATAGTTGAATAAGAATTTCGTTCAATGGATCATTGGTATATAATATAAAAGATTGCAATTTCCAGTTTGTAGAGTATGAGTTTGGATTACTTTTCAGTTTGTGGGTTTGCAGCAGCATTGTTGGTGACTATGGGCAGACCTGGGTTTACTGTAATGTACCAACAACTCCCCTAGCTCACTAGCCCTTTCAGCGACAGACCGCGGTGCAGCCTAAAGTCTCACCCAAAGTGATCTTATGGGTTGGCCAAATACTCAGGTGTCCCCAACCAGGTTCTGTAGCATCCTAAGGTCTCGCGACTCTTCTTAACCAACGATATCTCTCTGCGAGTCGCAATTCTCTCTTGCTCGCGGACTCGAATAGGGGAGAGACTCTTATCGCATCGTAGCGTCTAGGATGATGCACAAACTCTCCCTTCCGCTTCTCTCTCTATCTGCGATATCTCACACTGCAGCTCCTCTGACAGTGCGATATCACCTTCTGTCAATGCGGTATCTCCTATAGTATGGACCAATGTGACTCTCAAGGTCCAAAGGATTTCTCCTTGGGTGGAATTACTCAGCTAACCTTCAACGGGGTGTTAGACAATCTTACTTGAACTTCCACGGTTTAATACACTCAACATCAACTATACTTAAATTGCTGAATAAGTATACTGAAAACACTTAACAGAAGGACTCTTAATGTGTGAAACAAGCATTGATAAACTCATATGCAGACACTTGATACACTTAAACTCGCATTTATCCTTCTATAGTGCTGTAAACTAAATGAGAACATACACACATTTACTAACTGATATACAACAATCATGTAACATATAATAGATATCTACTAAGTAAAGCACAATCACATGAAATCATCACACAACACACTGATTTTACGTGGTTCACTTCCAGAGTAGAAGCTACGTCCATAGAACTGTGTTTATTATATCTTGAGAGGGTACATGGTTCTGCTGCAACCTATTGTGCAGCTAGAGATCTTCTGGGTAACTCCGTACACAGCCTGGAGCCCTTCTCTCTTAGATCTCTTCTCTTTCTCTATATTGTCTTCTTACAATATACTCTTTCTCTCTCTCTCTCTGTCAATCCCTGTGAATTGTTACATACATACTCACAGAGTTAGCTACTGGCTACAGTAAGGTAATTATAGACTGAATAACAGAACCAGAGCTCGGCTCCTACAATACAACTGACTATGAGCTAACTATTTTTTTGAATAGCTAATTAGATAACCTTTTACAATGCAAAATACATCCCTTTATAGGCGGCCCGAAGGTCTTTCCATTACAACATTGTGGGCCTGTCCCAACAGTAACCCCAAAAAACCCTAATTTGTGATAGTCGACTTATCTGTACTTGGAGTAGCCGCTTTCTGTCACACCACTACTCTCTACAGTCTTCCATGCTTCCCGACACCACTTCTTGGTCTCTTCCCTTCTATCCTTCGTCTTCAGTACCTCGGCCCGCTGCTCCTTTTTCATTTATGAAGGTAGATGAGCTCTCATATCCCCACTACTATCTTAAGTGTAGTGGGTGAGCTCTTCTCTTCTCGGCCACTCAGGTACTGTTACCTTTGAATTACTTGTTCAAAATAACAGCTTTTCCTGTAGCTGCGGGACCCTACTCCAATATTTCCCTAACACTTACTTGTGACTCGTCCCTGAGCTACTAGCATTGGGTTTCTCTTGTTGTATCGTTTCCTTGGCTTCCTGCGAAGTCTTTGCTAGTCTCTCCCGAAGTCCTGCGACTTCTTTACCCATAGCTTCGACACACTCTTGTGCCTTTTCAAGCATAGCTTAAGTAATACTGGAGTCTTCTGTATCATCAATTTCAGTTTTAGTTGTAGTGAACTCCTTGACCTTCTGCTCAACCGCCTTGACCAGCTCTGCGATTTGTTCCTGATACGGAAGAAGAAGGTTATTAAATTGTATCTCCTTTGCTCTCAACCGCTGCGCTTCTTGTTGCAAGTGGTTCATCTCTGTCGTCTTTCTCATCTTTGCAAGAGCTCCTAAACTCTTGATTTCTTCCTTCATTGCTACTGTGGCATTCTCTATCTGTTGAATGCGCTGCTAGATTTCTACTCTCTCAGGGTGCTCATCTAACTCCAACCATGTGTTCGTCACATTAGCTAGCACTGACTATGCATCGTCTATGCGAGATTTCATCTACGTGGAAGTGAGTCTAAAGGCCTCTGCCCTCGCTTCCTTTTCTACCTGGGGTGTGCCTGGTGCTTGAGCCTCAAGCTCAACAATCTGTGCTGCGTGGTCTTCCTCCATCTTCGTCACTGTCTCATCCAGAGCCTTTGCTCTGTCTGCAATTCTTTTAACTTTCTGCGTGAGAGGCATGGAAAAATAAATATTACACTGGGGTAAGTCTATTGTGATGCTCTGCAGGACCTGAGTGAGATCCTGTTCTCTTTGTTCATATGTTCTTAACTCCCCCGCCTTTGTCTGACAGCTTGCGGTGAGTTCTTCATTCTTTTGTCTCAGCTGGGTGTTTTGTTTATAAGTCGCAAGCTCTCTATCTCTGAGCTCTGCGCTTAGCTGCTGCTGGGTCATCTGTAATTACTCAATGGGAAACTATGTGAGGTTAAACTCGACAGGTTGTCTAATCTGTATCTGCACGTCCATCATCGAAGCAGGGAATTGGATGCTTCCTGGTGGTATCAACACTGTATTGATGCGATCTTTTGCCAAGATTTCCTCGCGGGAAATCAATTGTGTCGAGCTTTCTCCTACTGTCGCATTTACTGGTGGAATTGTATCATGACAGTCTTTGTAGTGATTGCTTTTAATTCCAAAAGCTGCTTGTCTCTCGCACGCTACAGCTTGTCCTGCGATGTCTGCATCGCCTGAAATGTGTCCTTCATTTCGTCCTTCAGTCTTGTTGCAATTTGATCATAGTCATCGTCTGTCAGTGCAGTTTCTAAATTTGGCTTTGTGGCTTTGTGTTTTTTCTTCTTTGGTGCCTCTGGTGGCACTTCTTCTGTCTCTTTCCTCTTTTGTGCCGGTGGTGGCACTTCTGCTGTATCTGTCTCTGTTTTCCCTTCTTTGTCTTTTCCTTTGTTCAGTGGGTCTGTCTGTGCAGTCTCTGATGGTAGTTTTGTGGCATCTTCGTATGCCTTCTTCCAGTCTTCATCAAAATCTTTAATGATGTCTTCTATGTCCTGGGCTGTCATTGTGAATGCTCTAGTAGCCCAATTATCCAGTTTCAACCTTTTTGGCCGCAAAAAGATTGTGTGCATGTCCGCCATGAAATGAAGTTGACTATCATACATGTCCACAACCTCCGTGCTGATCCGCGGTGTCTCCTTGATGACTCGCTGTAACAACCTATAGTAGTCATAGAATACTATCATATTGACCTGTTTCTTAGCTGGGCTGCTGCTCTCCCATAAATTGGCCTACCGCGCCCCTCTGCAGTCTCTGCCTCGCGGCTGCAGAAACTGGGTATGTGGCGGCTCCTTCCACCCAACGAATGTGCGTAGTATAAGCAGCCATGAAAAATGAAAGAGGTGGTTCACCTCATTTTATGCTGTCAAACAATCTTGAATAAAAATGTTTAGTTAAAATAAACACCAATTAAATTGTTCACCTTCCGCAACTTGTATGGTAAGATGAATTACTGATCCTGTGACTTCTTTCGGGTGAACCTTGGTTAACAATCTGCCTGCAAGCAGACTGGTTGTGAATTTGAGTGTATCATCTGTTATGGCCGTGAGGTCATAAGCTCGACCTCCTCTCTGTAACTTATATTTGTTAACTAGTGCTACTGGTAGCTTGGAATTCTTGCTCTTACTTGAGATATGCGTTTTAGGGTCCTTACCAGTTTTGGACAGCCCGGTGATGCGGTGTATTAGATCGACGTTCAGATCAATTCGGATACCTGGCCAGAGGTAACCTCCATGTACATAAGAAAGTAGCACATGCACCACGACATTAACCTCTGCACCTCATCCAAAATGTGGTATTCTTAACAAATTGAGCAAGCCTGAGCGTTCAATAATCTGGACATGTTCCATAGGAATAAACTCATCTGCACCGGTCCTCGGGTTCCTTTTGTTAGGATATTTAGACACTTAGGAGTTAGTTAAGATCAACTTGTGTAATATATCCGTTAGGTAAAAGTGTGTTTCTTTAGTATGCATTAGTATGCATTTGTAAATATTCTAATCCGACGGTCACGATATGTTCTAGACATAGAGTGATCCGACGGTTCAACTTCTCTTAGATCATACCTACCATTGATCCGTGGCTTAACACCCGATTGGTCTATGATCTCTATTTAAAGAGCATAGAGGGTCCTTGGCTAGTTGATCGATTATGAGAAGCTCATGTAACTTTCTTTCTTTTGCATAATAAATTGCTCCGAAGTAACTATTTGGCCGGGGCCGTGGACTGTTTCCCTCTCGAGGGTTTTAACCACGTGACAAACATTGGTGTATTGATCTGTGATCTGTTTGTGTGAAGCGGCTATTCTTGGTGTTCGGTCCTTTGGGAGTACCCTGTGTACCCTTACATGGTATCAGAACTTTTATGAAGAGCCGCTTTCGGTTTTGATCAAGATCTGGAACCCGTGTTGCCGAAACTTTAAAAGGGTTTCTGGTTCTGGTTTTTCTGTGCATTTGTGGCCTGTGGGAGTTGTTCCATTGCATCCGGAGCGCCGTTTCCATTA
>LPNX010198136.1:0-29253 GCA_001517045.1 Pseudotsuga menziesii | reverse complement strand
GTAGCTATTTGGCCGGGGCCGTGGACTGTTTCCCTCTCGAGGGTTTTAACCACGTGACAAACATTGGTGTATTGATCTGTGATCTGTTTGTGCGAAGCGGCTATTCTTGGTGTTCGGTCCTTTGGGATTACCCTGTGTACCCTTACACCTTTGAATTGTAAGATACCGATCCAGCTGAAACTGAGGGTATGTCTTACTGTCTCCTAGGTTATAGTCTATAAATTTGATGACAGGAGCATATCCTAACAGATCTCCATCTTCCTTTATGTGAGAATCAATCGGTGGTATGGGAACAAGGTACTTAGCACCTTTGCAAAGGGTTACCTCTGGTGTGTTCTCAACTCGTGGCACGATGTATTCTGCTGTCATAGGAACTTCTTCCTCCTGCTCTGAGCCGGATTCTTCTAGTATTTGAGCTTGACTCCTCATCCTTGGCAGCTATCTGACCTGTGATGTTCCTATAACCTTGGGCGGTGTCGTCATAGTAGATGTGAGGCCTCCACGCTTGAAGCGTTGCAAAATTTCTTCTAAGGGCTCCGTCTCAGACAAAAACCACTCGGTGCAGTACTCTGGACTGGCAATGGCTGCGAATTTGGGAAAACACAGGACTCTGTAACGAAATTAGTTCCGCACAGGGAAAAATCGACAGATTACTCTATAGCTCCCGGAACTTGCAAAAATAACCCTCCTGTATGAATGATCTCTGTTTTTATGTTGAAGGCGATAATTTGTGAACCAATGGTCATCTAGGGTAGACCCATCGATGGTATTAATTACATGGATGAGAAAACAACCGTCATACCGATCCTCATTAAGTGCTGAAATCCGATCAAATTTCCCTCGAAACTTGTGTGCAAGTGGCCGTCTCGTCGAGGATTTTACCAAATCTAGAAAATAATTATATTGTTTCCAAATCTACGGTAACATATACCGGTCATTTCTTCATTAACTGCTTGTCAGAAGGCGAAGTGACTAGCCCTATGTCTCTTTTCAACTTTGGCTATGTGGCATGGGAAAACATTGCAATGATGCGATGCCACGCCGCTTCGTTCTGAATTGAAGTGCTGGCATGAAGCTTTACAACATATAAAACTCTGCAAGCATCCTATGGCTTGTGCAAACTTTCCTCATACTTATCACTTTTTATTTTTATTTTTTTTAATGTAGACTACTTACCGGTGCGATGCCTCCTTTCAACTACACTGGACATCTGCACTTTTGTAAACTGTCTGAGTTAGGGCTGATAGGTGGAGTGGCTATCACTATAGAACTTAAGTCTACTACCATTAATGAAAGTAGGAAGAAGCTCCCCGTTCAGTTTGCTGAGCTGAACGACACCTTCGTCTGTAACTTGTTGAATCTGATATGGCCCCAAGCAATGCGCTTTGAACTTTCCTGGGAACTTAACAAACTTACTGTCATAGAGGAGCACGAGGTCTCCTATCTGAAAGATCTTTCTCTTGATGTGCCTGTCATGCCAAGCTTTTTCTCGTGCCTTCTGCACTCTCTGTTGAAAGCCTTCGATGAATTTGTCTTCTTTTAATGCAAGCAGCTGCGCTAACCTTTCGTTCATCGTATCTGTATCAACCATCTCTATAATGTGAGCAATTTTTAAACTGGGAATAATATATTCCATAGGCATAACAACCTCTTGTCCATACACCAAGATGAAAGGTGTGTGTCCTATAAGTTTCTTGCATGTGGTCTTGTAAGCCCATAATACAATATTAACCCTGAGGTCCCAATCATTTCTTTGGCTGTTACAGATCTTAGTAAGAGCATTTTCTAGAATCTTGTTAAATGCCTCCATTGTACCATTAGCTTGTGGGTGGTAGGGAGTGCTCTTATGGTGCTGTATCTGGAATTCCTCCGTCAAGGCCTCAATGGTGCGGTTTAAAAAATGTGTGCCTTGATCACTTATCAAGATTACTAGACATCCAAATCTACTTATAATGTTTTCAAAAATGAACTGTGCAGCTGTGGCAGCATCACAATTCCTTACTGCTTTCACCTCTTCCCACCTGGTGAGGTACTTTGTTCCTGTGATGATGTATCTCGCACTAGTTCGTTTTCCTGGTGGGTTGACAGGACCCACAAAGTCTATAGCTCATTTTTCAAATGCACACAATGTAATCTGTGGTTGCAGCGGCATTTCATCTCTTTACGAAGGTTTTCCTACCCTCTGGCAGATATCGCAGCATCTGTAAAACTCCTTAGTGTCTCTGTGCAAAGTAGGCCACCATAATCATGCAGTCAGGATTTTCTGAGCAGTCAGCTTTCCTGCGAAATGACCTCCTGTAGTGCCTGAATGTGCTTCCCTGATAATGGTCTCTTTTTCATGTGGCATAACACATCTGTGCAAGACTTCATCTAGACCTAACTTGTATAGTTGTCCTACGATCAAGGTGAATTCTGCTACTTTAACAACCAACTTTTTCTTTTGCTGCTTAGTAAACTCAGTTGGTGCCCATCCTGTAGTGAGAAATTGAATGATATCTGTATAATACTCATCCATGATCTGGATAGAAAACAATTGTGCATCTGGCAGATTGTCCTCTAAATTACTTAGTTCTTCTCCTGAGTCTATCCGCGACAGATGATCAGGTCCGACATTCAATCTTCCTGGTTTTACAATGATTTCAAAATCATACTCTTGAAATAGGAGCAACCATCTACATATTCTTCCCCCTAACACTGGCTTATTGACCAAATACTTCAACGCGGAATGGTCAGTGAACATCTTGAATGAGGCACCCAATAGGTAGTGCCTGAACTTCTATAGAGCATACACCATAGCTAATCCTTCTCTTTCTGTAGTGGTGTAGTTCTTTTCTGTAGTAGATAATTTTCTGCTGGAGTATGTGATAGGATGATCAATACCCCCTTCTCCTGGTTGTGTCAAGACAATTCCTAGTGCGATGCTAGATGCATCCACATGTACATGAAATGGCTTGGCCCAGTTTGGAAATACTAAGATGGGTGCTGTAACCATATTCTCTTTAAGAGTGTCTAGACTTTTCTGGCATTCCTCATTCCATAGGAATTTCACATCTTTTTTCAACAGCTTTTCCATAGGTGTTGTGATCTTTGCATAACCTTTGATGAATTTTCTATAGTACCCAGTATGACCAAGTACTGTCCTCAATTGCTTGACTGAGTTAGGTGCTGGAAGGTTTACAATGATGGCAATCTTTGCAGGATCTACCATCAAGCCTTGTCTACACACAATATGTCTCAACAAAATTCCAAATGGCGCACAGAAAATTTGGGGCGCACACCCTAACGGTCCTTAAGGTGGGTAACTCCACGTGTTTTGTGGGAGTTTTGTAAGCAGAGTTATGACTCAAAATAGTCTTAGGGGTGTCAGGGTTAATTCAAAGTCCTCTTTTTGTAATAAACCCATGGTTTAAGTCCAGGGTTTAGGGTTCGGGGTGCCCATGGTTTAAGTCCATGGTTTTGTAATAGTGCAACGTATAAATAAGCACTCTTGTAAAGAAGTGAGGTTAGTATTTTTGATGTAAAATGAATTGATGCGAAGCTAAGGCTTGTGGTTGTAAGAAAGGTTAAGTCCTAGCTGTGTGTGTGGACGACCTATGCAGCTGTGTGCGCAGAGGGTTTTGGTGATTAAGAAGATCTGCTGCTGTGGGCGCAGAGGCCTGCTACTATGTGCGCGACTTTGAGGACTAAAGGGATCTGCAGCTAATTGCGCAAATCAGAACTGTGGTTTTGTAAAAGAGTTGAATAAAAAACAGTTCTGTGGACATAGCCCCTACACTGGGGGTGAACCACGTTATATCTGGTGTTCTGGTTCTTTTGTGTTGTTGCTGTTATGTTTTGTTCTGCATTGATAAGTAAATAACTGATAAGTAAGATCATTGCTAAATACTAACCTCATTGTGAATTCCTAGTAAGGGTTAAGCAAGTAACTGTTCGTTTATCTAGTTGCGAAGTTATATACATATTGTCAAAGCTTTGCATTGTATAATCACAATTTGTTAAAGGCTAAAGGTACAATAATATCCCTCTTCTGCTTGTAGAAACTTGATTCTGCGGCACCCCATAGCTGTTTCGGGTGAGACTGCAACCTGTTCGCAGGTTGTTGCCGAAAGGGCCAACACTGTGGGTCTTTTGTTGGTGCAAAGTAAAAGGTATAAAACTCGGGTCTTCCCTGTTGCCCAACAAGAATATGCATTTCTTCAAGTTAAGAGAAATTTGATATTGCCTACATTTCTCTAACATGAGCCTTAAATCTACAATATGTTTGTCGATTAATCCAAATACAGTCCAGTCATCAAAATAGACTTCTAAGAATTTATGAATGTAGTCCTTAAAGACAACAACTACTACTCTAGAAAAGATAGCTGGTGCATTCTTAAGAACAAAGGGCATTACTGCATACTGGAATGAGGCCCATTCTATTGCAAATGTGGTCTTATGTCGATCCTCTGCATGGATCCTTATTTGGTGATAGCCTGAAAATCCATCAGTGAAGGAGTAGACCTCCTGTCCTCCTACATTGTCTAACACTTCATCAGTGAAGGGTGTCAGAAATGGGTCATGAAGTGATGCGTCATTGAGCTTACGCAAGTTGACACAGATCCTGATTTCACCTTTTGTTTTCTTTTCTTGTATGAACATGAGACTAACCCATTCACTCTCTTCAACTAGTTCAATGATGCCTACTGCCAGCATCTTATCAATCTCATCTTTGAATTTTTCTTTATACTGCGGATTTAATCTGTATGGGCGCTGCTTGACTGGCCTAGCATCCTCTTTCAATGGTATCCTCATTACTCTGAGATCTCCAACTATTCTCTTCATTTCTATGAACATGGTGGGAAATAGGTCCTGATAGTCATGTAGAAAGTCTGCGATCTATCCTACTGTTTCGTCATCCCAATAGTCTCCAATAGAGGCAAACTTTGGTTCTGGTTCTGTTCCAATATTGATCTTTTTAATCTTGATGGGGTCTGCGATGGCTGGAATGTCTAACTTTGGTCCATCAACTTCACGAGTTCCTTCTGACTCTGGAATGTTGATGTTGCGAGGATCCTCATCCTCATCCTTGTCATCCTTTTCTGCTTCAAAGTTATAGCACTCGAGCGCATCTTCTAACTGGATGGCCCACTTAGGCTGAGCATAGGCTGGTAGAGTACAATATTCAAATATCTTGGTCTTTATAATGTCTAGGGCCAGATCAATACTTGGATGCTCAGATTCAAAAGCGAAAGTGAGTTCAAAGCTATCTATCATAAGTGGCCATGTAGTCGTTTCCTTGCGCAACTCAGTCTCTGTGTACTAGTTCCTCGGAACTGTGTCTAAGGTGTGAATGAATCGGTGAACCCATTCACCCTCAGGAATGTCCAACCAATTCTATTCACAAGCTTGGATATGTGAATTGGGGTCACTTTCTCCTGTGTATTTCTGCTGGACACACTCGTTGTCAGTAGAGAATCTGATCACCATCAATCTCTTAATATCATCCAATTATGTGATATTCTCTTTATGTGCATACCACCATCTTGCAGGTGTGGCTCTTACTACAAGGTCCATAACTGCGATCCTATGCTCATGAGGGATTTCTTGTTCAAACTGCCAGAGAAAATCATGGATATCTGTTAGACCATGAAACAATGGAATATCGTTAATCTCTGTGCCAATCCATCGCAGTGACTTAGTCATAAACACAAATCTGCGAGCTGAGACTTCATAAAGTCTGTTCTGCTAGTTCTCTAGACCAACATCCGAATCCGATGTGCATGAGCTGTCGCATCACCAACTAATGTTCCCTTCTGTGGTTGGATTGATGTAGTCACTCTGGTTCGTAGTCATCTGATAGAGGCTCTCCATGTTACGTGCCTCTTCCTCTGCTCGGATAGGTTCAATGTATCTAGGACCCTGAAGAGGATCCAATGGTGCGATGACCTAGATCTGTACATCCTCAAAGGTCATTTGTATTTTCTTTAGGTCGATAACAACCATGTTATCGATTGCCCAATCAATGCCTATTAGAGCTGGATATGGTCTACTATCACTAATGAGTTCTATGAATTCAAAGTCTGCAAAGCTGTGAACTCCTTCAATGTCAACTGGCACTTGTGGTAATCGACCCAGTGGTGATACCCACTGTTGATTAGCTAATCTCAAATGGATAGGCGATCTGACTAGCTTAGGGTTACCCATCTGTTCCCATGTCTGCTTAGTCAGAACATTTACCTCTAATCCTAGATCTAGGATCACCTCATCCATTTCAAATTCTCCAATCTGTGCTGTGAGCCTCATCTCTCTTCTTGTTCTTGTATGGCCCATGATATTATGAACACCACGCTGTGCACTACTCATGGAAGAAGATGGTTGGCACTGATCTATGATGCGCTAAAGCTCTCTGATAGCTCTTTCATTTCTCATGAGTTTCAAGCAACTCCGTAGGAAGGATTGTACACTTCCTGTCGACTCATCCTCGTCACATCTTCCTGATGTGGTAGGCTGTGATGTCTGAACATGACTAGCGCCACAAGGTGTTTTCTATGGTACGCCCCTAGATGGCAGTACCTACAGTCCTGATTGTGTATGTTCATTAAAGAAAGTCTTAGCTTCGTGGAATGTTTCTTTATTCTTCTGCAGGTCAAGAGGTGTTGATTTATTAGTAGCTTTGCACACCCACTCCGAACTTGTGTTCTTTTCGGCATCGTGCGATTTCCTACTGGTGGAAGCACCGCTGCGAGTCACAATGTTGACTCTTAGTTCTGGATCTTTCTGATCAGCAGCAATAAGCTGAATGTTTCGGTTTACTGCTGGCTTAGGCTCTATGATCTTGGCTATCAAGACAAGACATTCTTCTATGGTGTGGTCATAGGACTTGCAATAGTTACACATCGTAGTAGGGTTCTGAAAGTCCCATAATTTCCTAAAACTCCACAGTTGTAACAAGTGATCGGTCCACAACCATGGCCAAAGCCTTCTCCATAGCCAAAGCCTCCTCCACAGCCTTGTCCTCTGAATCCTCCACCATGGCCAATATGAGCCGGTTCATGCTATGGTCCTGCTGCTGGACCCGGTGTCTCTGAATGGACTCTGTAGAAGTCATGCTTT
This sequence comes from Pseudotsuga menziesii, assembly GCA_001517045.1. Lineage (NCBI taxonomy): Eukaryota > Viridiplantae > Streptophyta > Pinopsida > Pinales > Pinaceae > Pseudotsuga > Pseudotsuga menziesii. The sequence continues at coordinate 22,161 of LPNX010198136.1, read as the reverse complement.
CTCTCGACCATAAGATCGTAAGCTCTACAGTTATGTTCATCATGGCCGATCGACTTACAGAAGTTATATTATAAGTTCTTAGGGGTCTGCACATACTTCTGAAGTAAAGGGCACTCCTGGGGTTTATGTCCTCTTGTTTTGCAAAGTTCACACCATGGCTTGTGGGTCTGTGGTAAGGTGTTAGGAGCCCCACTTGCTAGATATTATACAAAAACTGGACAGTTGTCTTTAGTATGGCCCTATGCTTTACACTTTGTGCACCATATTTCTTGTGCAATCTCTTTTCCTTTATTAATCTCATGCAATTGTAACGTGAGATTAGTTAACTGGTTTTGTAAGGTTGTCATGCCTATACTAGTCTCAGCTAGAGGTGAAGCCTCCAGTTTCATTGCCATCTCCAACGCTTCATCCTGCGTCTGGAGTTTCTACTGCATTAATGGCAGTCTAATGTGAGGGAGCAGTGCTGCGATAAACCATTCTTTATGCTGCTCCGATGCAAACTCAAAGCTCACTTGCTCTATAAGGGCTTTGAATTTTTTGTCAAAGTCCCATACTGATTTTGAAGGTAGTTTTTTAATGTCTTTGATCTCTGTGATACACTGCGACTCAGACTTAGGTTTCTTAAACTCTTTGATCATGGCAATCCTGACCTGTACAAGTGTTCTGGGCAGCGCTGAGGTATACTTCATATACCACATTAAGGCTCGGTCTCCAAGCATAGCGACCAACTAGACTAGCTTCATATTATCATATTGGATCCCTTTAATGGTCCATACTGCTTCACATAGGAACCAATGTTGTTCTGGGTCTTCTGCCCCTGTACCCTTAAAGGTAGGTAGCTTCATATCATCCCCCATTTTGTTTCTACGTGGTGGATGCTGATTTGTTGTGTGACTACCACTTGGCGGTGTAGATGTAGGTGATGTAGTGGTAGTAGGTACTATATGGGAGCTACTAGATGTAGTTCCTACGGGATTGTTCTAAGTTCCTGTTGCTTTCTGTGGGGTATAAGGGTCGTAAGGGATACCCCATTCTATTTTGTCTGTATTACTATGACTCTATTGTCTAGTATTATTTGAACTATTTTCAAAAACAGAANGACTATATCCATTACTCCTTTTTCATGTAATAACATCTTAATGGACAAGTTTAAATATTTTAGGTACTTACCGCGATATCCTTTGAAGAAGTACCGCTCGGCTTCGCTGAAGCTTTTTCTTTGATTGACTGCAAATTCTGTACTAGCACACTCGCAAGCCAGAAGTCCACTGCCTATGAAATGGGGTTAGCTATACTCTTTATGGTCTGAATTAGCTCCTGTGTCCAGACATTGTTACTTTTTTTCTTTAATATATGCTTGTCCGTCAACTTGGATAACCAGTCGTACAACTTGTTTGCATAGGTCGCAAAAAATATCGTATGCATGTCTATAGAGATATGTTTTTGCAACCAGTCCTCTGTACTAAGCCTAGGACTCTTGTTTTCTTTCTCAGCAAATTCTGTTTCCTTTGACTCAACCCACTGGTTAAGTTCTTCTTTCGTAGGCTGCCAATAGAACATCAGCGCTCAATTTTTCAAAACCGACAACGGAACCATTTGTTGGTGACTATGGGCAGACTCGGGTTTACTGTAATGTACCAACAACTCCCCTAGCTCACTGGCCATTTCAGTGACAGACCATGGAGCAGCCTGAAGTCTCACGCGAAGTGATCTTATGGGTTGGCCGAAGACTCAGGTGTCCCCAACCAGGTTCTGTAGCATCCTAGGGTCTCGCGACCCTTCTTAACCAGCGAGATCTCTCTGCAAGTCGCAATTCTCTCTTGCTCGTGGACTCAGACAGGGGAGAGACTCTTATTGCATCGTAGTGACTAGGATGATGCGCAAACTCTCCCTTCCGCTTCTCTCTCTATTTGTGATATCTCACACCGTGGCTCCTCTGACGGTGCGATATCACCTTCTGTCAATGCGGTATCTCCTATAGTACGACCCAATGCGACTCTCAAGGTCCAAAGGCTTTCTCCCTTGGTGGAATTACTCAGCTAACCTTCAACGGGGTGTTAGACAATCTTACTTGAACTTCCATGGTTCAACACACTCAACATCAACTATACTTGACTTGTTGAATAAGTATACTGAAAACAATTAACAGGAGGAGTCTTAATGTGTGAAACAAGCACTGATAAACTCATATGCAGACACTTGATACACTTAAACTCGCATTTATCCTTCTATAGTGCTGTAAACTGAATGAGAACGTATAGACATTTACTAACTGATATACAACATTCATGTAACAGATAACAGATATCTACTAAGTAAAGCACAATCACACTAAATAGTCACACAACACATTGATTTTACGTGGTTCACTTCCAGGGTAGAAGCTATGTCCACATAACTATGTTTATTATATCTTGAGAGGGTACACGGTTCTGCTGCAACCTATTGTGCAGCTAGAGATCTTCTGGGTAACTCCGCACACATCCTGGAGCCCTTCTCTCTTAGATATCTTCTCTTTCTCTATATTGTCTTCTTACAATATACTCTTTCTCTCTCTCTCTGTCAATCCCTGTGGATTGTTACATACATACTCATAGAGTCAGCTACTGGCTACAGTAAGGTAATTACAGACTGAATAATAGAACCAGAGCTCGGCTCCTACAATACAATTGACTATGAGCTAACTAGTTTTCTGAATAGCTAATTAGCTAACCTTTTACAATACAAAATACATCCCTTTATAGGTGGCCCGAAGGTATCGCCATTACAACACTGTGGGCCTGTCCCAACAGTAACCCCAAAAAACCCTAATTTGTGACAGTCGGCTTATTTGTACTTGGAGTAGCTGCTTTCCGTCACACCACTACTCTCTGTAGTCTTCCACGGTTCCCGACGCTGACCGTGGGTACTGGCGCCACTTCCTGGTCTCTTCCCTTCTGTCCTTCATATTCAGTACCTCGGCCCACTGCTCCTTTTTCATTTATGAAGGTAGCTGAGCTCTCCTGTCTCCGTCGCTGTCTTAAGTGCAGTGGGTGAGCTCTTCTCTTCTCAGCCTCTCAGGTACTGTTACCTTTTACTTACTTTTTCAAAACGACAGCTTTTCCTGTAGCTACGGGACCCTAGTCCAACAAGCATGAAGACTCCAACCCAATGGATATAAGGAACTTGGTCTATGTTTCTTAGAGCCTCACAAGGAGGACTCTATCCCCAGCCAAAGCCGATTTTGGTACCAGGATCTACCCCATCAAAATATTTAGATTATGGCAGTGCAAATCTAAAGATGGACCCTAAATTTCACTGCCAGAATGTCCACTGGTATCTTTTCTAAAAACATGAACGTTCCAGTTAGCCGGGTTCATGAAGGACTACCCGATCATTTTATCGCATTTGTGGTTTCTGTTGTTCTTACAACTCCTAAATCCTTATTTTTTTGTATTCAACCCCCATGAGACCCTATCATTGCTTATACCTTTAACCTCATGAGTCTAGATTTGTATTTATCATACTACTCTTGTAGTCTCTTTTCCATGACTCATTTTAATTTATGAATATCTATTTTAAATATAAAATCATTATATCGAAGATTTTATTTTATATTTTAAATAAAATTAAAACAATGAAACACATATTACACTCCACTTATTATCTCACATTCCACTCATAATATTTCTTCATTTTCTATCTACCTTCCACCTAACATTTCCACTCTCATTTTCTTTTCATGGTCAAATTTCATTAATCTTCATACATTCCCCATTCCATTTATGAAATCCTGCATTTAAAAACAAGGAATTTGCATGGGAGAAGGTATAGTTTTGAATGCATCCAAACCTCCAAGTGTTATATTTATGTTCACAAAAGTTTACGGACCTATAACTTTTCAATAAAAAATATTATGATCAAATCCCACGCCAATTCCAACTGCGAGTCATATCACAGGCAACACATAAGCAACGAGTCCAAGATTCCAAGGTAGAAGAAAGCATGAGATGGAAGTCAAAGGAAACAGGTGCCACAATATTTTATTTAATGAGCAACAAAATTATCAGGCATCAGATCAGTTGGAAATTAGACAGATAGAGCATTTGGCTGACAGCTAAAGCAACATGTGGCAAAACATACTCAAACAGGTGATAGTTATCTACACTTGAAGGCATTATTGTCATATTTTTAGGTATGGAATCAACAAAACAAAAATTAGTTCCAACTCAACTGCATGTGGTGATCAAAAGCTCCAAATTCAAGGGCATTTAGTTGCAATAGTTATTGAATACTTCAAGTGCATAAAATCCCAGATTTCAAGTAGCATTTAAATATTCAAAGGGAAAATGGCAGAATATTTGGATGGTAGAGATTTTTGGATTAAATGGATCGAACACTCTTGATTTCAAGAAGAGAGAACAACATCCAAATGGTTTTGTTTTTTTATTTTGGCAATCATTATAGATTTTATGGTAACGAGTCAGAAATTACTTCTATTTTAGGTGTATAGAATACATATAGGATTTGATTCCTAAAAATATGGTAGAATGTTGGATGATGTAATTATTATAAATTTCATTGTTCTGTAAGGACAGAGAGGGGAGGTTACAGCTTGGGAGGCTGTGTGTGTAAAGGGTGTAATGATCAGATTGAGTTTCTTTCAGCTTGTTAGTATATTTTAAGATTGTATGGAGGATGAGAAATTTTAAATGAACCACTCTGGTTTTCTATCAATACAAATACTATTCAATGTTTTTGATATTTCTGTCACGATTCTTATGAAAACCAGTGTTTTTGATGCTAGTTTCTCATTACCGATGTGTGTGTTTGTATTCCTTTTTTCACAGAATTTTTTTCTTCTTCTATTATTAAGGCATTCAATATTCATATATGTGATCAGCTGTTTGTGATTATATACCTAGTTCATGGCTGGCTCATACATATCATATTGTTTTTATTTACGTACATCGTTCTTTACCATCCTTTGTATATACCTACAAGTACCTTTGATGATTCATCCACGCCTTCATTTTCCTCTTCTACTATTAAAAATACAGATTCATTCAATTCGAGGTGCCTAAACTTTGTGCTAAGCAGTCGGTACAAACTTTAGGGAAAACACTATTCATGCAAGTGTATGACATTGTATCACTACTTTTGATTGATTATTGATATTATACAACTACAACCTTTAATTGCAACATTGTTATGTCATTTTGTGTGTAAATTGATCTTAAATCTTCTGCAAGATTGTGCCTTGGTCCTCAGATTACAGTGACTTAGTTTTCATATGGTATCAGAGCCATGGTGGGATAAGGCTCTTCTTCTCCAACGAGTTTTCTTAACGGATTTATCATGCAATTTGAGCAAAAAAACTCAAAAATTTCATCTCTGGACCATAAGCGCAAAGTTTACCACATAAGTCCTGGGCAAAGGATTTGTTGATCAAGATTGCTTGATTGATTAAGATGTGTGTGATGAAAAATTGAAAAGTGCAGAATTTCTGACCTCACGGTGCCCTTTTTGTATTTTTGCAGGTTTCGTACAGGTTTTTCATTGCATTCGCTACAATAGCACCATGGCTTCTTCTGTGAATCTACTCTCTCCTTTCAAATACCACCAATGGAAGGAGAACATGGAGATTCAACTTTGCTCCAAAGGACTCTACGGATTCGCAATGGAAACAAAAGTAGAGCCAAATCATGTTGTTGGCAAGGAAAAATACTAGAATAAGCTTGATGAAGCATATGTATTTCTGTTCCTTTCAATCTCTAGAGATATTCTCTTCCACATCATTGGTTTGAATACTCCCAAGGATATTTGGGATCAACTTGCTATTCTGTTTGATAAGAAAGACAACTTGAGGATCTATCATCTAGAGAATGAGTTGATTTCTCTAAACCCAGGGAACTTCGAAACCATGAATGATTTCTTCACCAAGTTCAAGCACTTGGTGCTCTAGTTGAAGCATTGTAAATTTGAGAAGGAATTTGATCAACTCATCCTATCCATCCTCTCAAAACTTGGTCCATATTATTTAGTCTTCGTGTCCACATTCCATACTGGGAAGCTCACAATTCTTAATTGGAAAATGTTGTCCCTCAATGCATTCATTGAGTCTCTCACAAACGAGCATGATAGGCTTGTCCAAATGGGGATCATTAGATCTTCCAAGGATCAATATTTGTTTGCTGGAGGACCCAAGGCTACAAATGGAAAGGGCAAGCAAAAGAACCAAAACACTAAGTTTGATGCTCCAAAGACAAAGGAGAAACCTCGACAGCTTGATGAACCCTTAGGCTCAAGAAAGAACAAGAACAGAGATAATGAAGGAAAAGAGAAGGTCAAATTTTCCTATTGCAGGAAAGGATTTTACCTTGAAAGCTCCTGCATGAAGAAGCAACTTGATTCTATGACTCTTCTCCTTAAGAAGAATAACATCAATCTTCCTAAGGGTACAAGGAAGAGAGAAAATCATGATCAGAAAATCCACCCAGAAAGAGGACATGCCCTCATGGAAAATGTTTCGAATCCTAGATCTCTCCTCATAGACTTTGGTGCTTCAAACCATATGGTGGAAAGAAAAGAATCCTCTTCATTTCTGGACTCTAATATCAGCATTCCCATCCACATGGGAGATGATTCTCAAATCATTTCGAAAGGAAAAGGTACTGTAAAACTTGAACATGGAAACTTCTATGATGTTCTGTATGTACCCTCCTTGGAATCAAATATATTGAGTGTATATCAAATGACACACAAAAGAGTTCCCAAAATATTTATTTTCAGCCCAAATGATGTTGAGATCTCATAGATTGCATCCAGGAAACTCATTGCAACAGGTATAGCGAATCATTCAGCTAAGAACTATGAGTTTTCCAAGTTTGTACCGAATGCAAGGCCCACTGCCCTTCTAACTTGTGGGAATGAGGTCATTTATCCATGGAATGAAATATTTGGACATTTAAACTTCAAATACTTGCAACAACTTCAAAAACATTCCATGGTGGAAGGCCTCCCAACCATCAAAACCTCCAGTGGAATTTGTAAAGGTTGCATTGTCGACAAACACCCTGAGCAAAAATTTGATCAACGAAAGGAAAGCAGTGCAACAAGTATTTTAGGGATGATCCACTCTAATATTAGTGGTCCTATTCCTACAACCTCCATGGGTGGTTCAAGGTATGTTCTCACCTTTATTGATGACTTCTCCATATTCACTTGGGTTTTCTTCCTAAAGAAAAAATATGAAGTTATTGAAAGATTCATTGAGTTCAAGGAATCTGTTGAGAATTACTCTGGGAGGAATATAAAGTATGGAGATATGATAATGGAGGAGATTACATCAATTATAAGTTCTAAATATATTATCAATATCCATCACTCCATTCCCTACATAACCCGGCAGGATGGTGTAGTGGAAAGGAAAAACTGGGCCCTCAAAGAGATGACCACCTGTATGTTGGAAGCAAAATATTTTGGTTGAGGAAATGAATGCTGATGCCTAAATTCAGAAAAAATTTCCTCACTCTTCCATGGAAGGAAAAACTCCTTTCGAACCATGCTTTGGGCACAAACCGGATGTGTCCAATTTCAAAGTTTTTGGGTCCACTGCTTGGGCCCGAAATCCACTTGACAAGAGGAAGTATTTGCAGCCACAGAGTATTGGACGTATGTTCATTGGGTATCCAGAGGAATCAAAGGGATACAAAATCTTGAATATAAGAACCAACATATATTCACTGATAGAAGTGTCTTCTTTGAAGAACCTCTCCAAGTTTTGGAACTAGTCGAGGAAGAAACTGTTAAAAGTTCCTCCCATTCTGCTAATGATTCTGATGATGATAATGGGAGTGTAAGCTCTGATTTTTCAGATATGATTTCTGATATCAGTGAAAAAAATATATCAGGTTCCAAATTAGATTCAAATTTTCCCACTCACCTCCCAAAATGGGCAGAAAATACCCTCTCATCCATCAGGTTAGACATTGGAAATCCTGCTGATCCAAGGAGAACCCGGTTTGATTTTCAAAGAGTAGGAAATTATCTTTCTTGCAATGATTCCTTGCTGTACGATACCTGATATATGATGATTGGGTCTGATCCCAAGTCCTAATACCATGCTCGGAATGATCCAAGATGGAAATCTGCAATGGATGAAGAGTTCAACTTTCTTCGAAAAAATGCAACTTGGGAGCTAGTTTCCCTTCCACTTGGGAGGAAACTTGTTCAATGAAAATGTGCATATCAAAAAAAGGTTGATGTATATGGCTCAACCTGCAATTATAAATCATGTCTGGTTACAAAATGATTCTCCCAAATCCAAGGAGTGGACTACCATGAGACCTTTGTACCGGTGGAAAAGATGGATTCCATAAGGCTAGTTTTGGCCATTGCTGCATCCAAGCACTGGGAGGTGCATCACATGGATGTTAAGAGTTATTTTCCCCATGGTGACCTACAAGAATAAATATACATGGAGAATCCTGAAGGTTATAAATCATATCCTTCGTTGGTTTGTAAGTTGTAGAAATATTTATATGGCTTGAAACAGGCCCCAAGATCTTGGTATGCCCAAATGGATGTAATTCTGCTCTCACAAAACTTCGAGAGATGCAAATATGAACCAAATGTATAATTGTAGTAGTATGAAGGTAATATTATGATAATATTATTGTATGTGGATGATATTTTGATAAGAAGGAGCACATTTGCTTCAATTTCCTTTATAAAAACTACTCTTCATGATTCTTTTGAAATGGGTGATCTAGGCCCGTTGAGATAGTTTCTCGGGTTGGAAATCACTCAAGACTATGATGGGATAATGGTGAGTCAGTAAAAATATGTTTAATACCTGTCAATTAAGTTTAAAATGGATTATTGTAAGGCTGCACCATTTCCTTTCCTCTCAGGAATCAGTCTTGAAGAGGGAAAATCAACTCCACCTATGGATTCCACTATTTAATGCCAGTTGATCAGAATTATGCTATACTTGACACATTCAAGGAATCAATTTTGTTATGTCATGAATGTTGTATAAATGTATATGCACCAGCCTCATGAGCTTCATTGGAGGGAATCCAAGAGGATTCTACAGTATGTGCAGGGTACTAGATCTTACGGCATTCACTATGCTACAGATTCCGAGTTAGATTTGGTCAGTTTTATAGAATCTGATTGGGCAGGAGATAACATAGATCGAAAATCCATTTATGGCTATGTGTTTATGTTTGGTGGTGGGCCTATTTTTTGTTCGATAAAAAAGAAGGCTGTCATTGCCCTTTCTTCAACAGAGGTAGAGTACAGGGGAGCTGCCAATGCTTCCATCTAGGCAGATTGCTTGCAAGGTATTTTATCTAATTTTGGGATTGGTAGTTCTTAATCCACTATCATTTTTTGTGACAATCCAAGTACTATCAAAATATCAACAGATACGGTTCAACGGCAAAGAACCAAACACATTGAGATCCACATGCACTACATCAGGGAGTTGGTGCATGATAGGACAATTGATTTGCAATACTGTCCCTTAAATGAGTAAATTGCAGATATCTTCACCAATAAATTTATTGAGAAAAAATTCACTTACCTTCGTTCACTATTGGGGGTGTGTCCATAGGGTGAAAGTTAGTTAATTCTTTAGTGTTTAGTTTTAGGGGGGGTTTGTTCCCACTAGGTTTTCCTCCTTTCATTAGTTAGAGTTTTTTTAGCATTTTAGAGTTACTTTATTGTAAAGGGTGACTTATGGCCTTTGTTGTTGGGGCACTATTTTTTTTACTCCTCCACATGAGTATAGATTAAGGGGGGGGTGGGGGGGTTGGAGTCATTATCCAACCCACACATGTTTATTTGGCCTAATTGGCCTATTTTACCACTTATCCTAAGTTATTGGCTTGAATATGTGATTGCATCATCAAATGGATCATCTTCCTTCAATCAGGGAGGCTAAATGTGTCTTCTCCTTCAATCAGGGAGACTAACTGAGCTTCCTCCTTCAATCAAGGAGAAAATATTGGTTGATTTGCATGACCTAAGCACCCCAAATTAGTTAACTAAAATTTATTCCACCTACTGTCAGTTAAACTACAGCTGTAAAGGTGCCTCCATCACTATTTTTTCTATTTTTGGCAATTTCCAATTAGATGGAGTGATCTAAGGCACCTCCAACAAATTCTGGTGGCTCAGTTGATCACTTCACTTCACTTCATCGGAGCTACCTGGAGTTAGATATGTGCCCCCACCTACTGATTGACATGCAGTTGAGTTCTATTCAGTTAGACTCAGTCTTAACTGCCTCTGATTCATTTAGAGCCGATTATTGATTGTGATTAGTGGATAACTTATTTGTTTAGTGTGGCTAACTGACAACTAAGACACTCTCATGTGTGCAATTCAAATGACCTCTTGGGAATTCGAATTGTCTTGTTATTCATGCAAGCGTATGACATTGTATCACTACTTCTAATTAATTATTGATAATATACATATGCAACCTCTAATTGCAGCACAATTACGTCATTTTGTGTGTAAATTGATATTGAATCTTCTGTAATATTGTACCTTGGTCCTCAGATTATTGTGACTCAATTTTCATACTTTGGTGCAATTGATGTCTTGCTGAAATCCATTCATAGCTTTTGATGCAGACGATGAAATTGAATTATGATGAAGACCCATTTGATATCTCGAAGATGCATTTCCATCCATATAACATATTTTCTCTGTGGTGGCCTAATAAATGAGTAAATGTTTGTTGAAACTCAGGGGATGCATGCACACGTTTTTTGTAGACCTATGTTTCTTTCATCAATGATATCTCTCAAACAAGAAATCCAAATGAAAAACTACAAAATACCCATTTTAGTTGATAGAAATAAATTTCCAATGAGATAAGTCGTTGATACATTATGTTCTTGTTGGGTGTTATAATGTCTTAATTAATCCAACAAATATTCAATTATCGACCGAGGTTGGTAAACTTAGAGTTGACACAAAATATATGCGAAGATAGAGGGGTTCCTAGGGTGTCGTGGAAATATTTTAACAAAGAACAAATTAGAAGATCTTTCAAAATGAAAAAATGAGTCAAAATCCTAGAAATTCAACTATTAGGATCATTAAACCGGGACAGAGTATTAGAATAGAGCAGTATCAAACTATACTACTCTACTCTATAAAAAAATATTAAAAAGTAAAGATATAAACAACACTACTTTAAGAAAGTAAACCTCCTATTAATCAGCTATTCCACTTCTTAATCTAAGAATTAGAAAGATTCATAAACAAGTTCAAAAACTAACTATACAAGGCATTATAATATTGGAAACAAGATTACAACGACTGGATATACTTTACGGACTTCAACAACTAAACTATACATGCAACTAACAAATGTACATAACAATTAAACTAAAATATCTAGTTCCACTCTCCTTAGGGGTTCTGAGGATATGCATTTATTGTGATCAGAACTGGAGAAGGAGTAGTGTCAAAATGGATTTCAAAAGAAGTAAAGAACCTGAATGGGATTAAATCTAATTTAACTTCTACAAATATGTGTAGACTAAGGAATGTAAAATTACAGGTGATGGTAAACATGGTGATTTATTCCATAAGCAAATGACTCTTTAATTAAGGAAGATGTTACAAACAATTAATATATTAATAAACACGATTATTTTTAAGGATTACTTTTATAAATAAATAATTCTTATATGAAACAGATGTAAGGGAAAATCTAACTTATAAACAAGTAAAAACTTAATGTAAGAATCAACTAGAAAACTTAATAAGGAAGAAAGTAGAAAACTTAATAATGAAACTCCTATAAACACAAAGATATTCACAAAGGTAAACTAGACTGGAGATATACTTATCAAAAGTTATAACAGTAATAAGTGAGAAGATCAGAAACTAAAGAAACAAAACATAGCATAATTCAAAGCATACTAAGGTAAGAGAAGGTGAAAGGTAAGGATGGAACTTGGAAAATACTTTGAATAGTTTAATCTAAGGTTCTAATGGTAAATATAACCATTATTTAATTACCAAAATAGAACGAAATTCAAAAGCCAAAGAAACAAAACCTTTAAACGAGCTTAAAAAAAATGGGAACATCGAAGGCTTAATGAAAGACTGGGTAATAGACTAAATGGATGGTCTGAATGAAAGGTTGAACAGGCCGTCTGAATGACAGTTTGTATACATAAAACAGTGGAAAATGCCCTAAATGATCTAATTATCAGCCGATTTTGTGCATATGGAAACAATATGCATGGAGGACAGTAAGTAAACTTATTCAGTAACCAAACTAATAGTGAAAATACTTATGCTAATTCATGCTTATATAGAAAACTATAACCAAAGTAAGTTCATAAAAAAAAATTAACAAAGCTAAGCCTACTGTAAATTGATTCTAGGACATAAAGTAATTCAGATCTATGTGACAATCGATATAAATTTGAAAATCAAACTATAAAACAACTGGAAAGGAAACTAACTATGCACACAAACGGTTATGTAAATCTGGAAATGAAACTATATTGACTGCAAAGAAATACTCATAATAAAACACATGCGACATGAAATAATGAAACAAGCGATTATAGGAAACTCAATTACATAATCAAATTGGAATTGAAACTATGATAACTGCAAGAAAGAAGATGATGAAAATACACACGGAAATGGAGGCCACTAGTTGTTGAGGGGCCCTCTTAGCAATCAGGGTTGCGCTTCAATCACTCACAGAGACAGGAGCATAGATGAACAAAAAAACTATAGCTTATATTTAAAATTCAGAACAACATTACAGATTTTCTCTCCTAACGTCATCTGATTAACATGCTAGCTAACTATGCTCTCGCTTGGAGGAAAGTATATATAGTGTTTACGAGGATGAGCAGGTCAACCCTTTTAGTGGTCGACTGCTCCTAAAATAGTCAACCATTATTACAAACAAACGATCATGTGCCAACACACAGTCATTCTCCTGCTCTTCTGTGCGACAGTTCTACTCACGCGGGCTGCAACATATTTCTTCTTGTTGACATGGGAATAAGTCGTGGTGTTGAACGAAGAAGGTAGGATGGCAAGCCTTCTAGAGTGAGGATCATCCAGTCATCATGCATGTGGACAACAAAGCAACTAAAAAATGGTCTACACTTTAACATTTGGAATATGCCAACAAACAGTGCACGGTTTGATCGGCGGGCTGAACGACGAGTTGGATGGAATCTACGCATATCTAGCATGGGTTTGTGTCCAATATTAGCTTGCGCAAAGATTATAATATGAAAAAAAATTTCATATATCAAACAAGTTCCCAAATATCATCAAATTGGTTAATAAAATCACGAAATAATAAGAATAAACCAGAATTCGCACAAATCCCAAATGTATTCGTACATGAGGCTAAATGATAAGCTGTATGATAGGAATATGTCAAAAAGGTGACAAAATAGACGTCAAGAGAGTAATTTATCATTGGAAAACAGTTTCAAAACTGGGATCAACATTACCCCAAACCAAAGATATGCCAGGTCCCACTGAGCAAAACAAGGATGAGTTAGGAAGAAGGCTGAGCTGCGTTAGCAGTTGCCTTCGACTTAAAATATGAAACAAGGGATTTAAACTTCAATATCTTGGTTTGATTTTTTAAAATAGCATGCCTCTCCTGTCAAGAGTTATATGATGAATTGATAGCCTTGTTGGGGTCTTCAACAACGTTAATTTACAGATGCAAATCCTTATTCTCTTGTCGAAGGTCTGCGATTAACTTGACGTATTATTAATTACGACGTGCTGACTATGCCAATATTGAGTTAATTGGATTGCTGTTGGCTGATTAGGAGTGGATGGTTCCATTGTTTCCCTGGGTCCTCGATGCAGACTCAATTCCCTGGATGGTATCTTGAGGTCAATAGAGGGAACTTGTCTTTCATGACTCATTCCATGAGTAGGTGTAGGGATAGTCTCACGAGAAACATATTTAAGCGATTCGATTGAGACACTAGACAATGTGAACAAGGGTGATTTTGGGCTAGGTTTATTTGCCTCGGCTGTGTTGTCTGGATGACTGGTTTGAATATCGGTCGGAACTGAGGTTCGGAGGATGGGACAAACAATGGACTGGGAAAACTTCCCCTTCTGATCCCTAGTATGAAGTCATGGAAAAGGTAAAAAATCACAAGACACAAGATTAACAGGGGTAGAATGGGAGATGGACTGGCTTCTAATGTATCTTCATCAATGTGCACAATGTTGTGGTTTTTCTTCTCTGCGGATGGGGTTTGACTAAATTCACGATTACGAATATTCCTAGGGAGTTTTCAAATATTGAGGTGATGGATTAGGACTTTGAACAAAAAAGTATCCAAAGTTTGATTCCTCATTTTGAGCTGATCCAAGATCAAGAGCTTGATCAAGCTATGGTGATACAAACTGCCCCTAGGATTAATGGTATTATTCCTAACTTTTCCTGACTTTTTTTCCAAGCTCTTTAGGAAATAAAATGGAAAATTGAGAAACTGTCGATTAACAAAATGCGCCAATAAATGAATATGGAAAGCTTTAAATACACTCAACTTACCCTCACAAGTGATAAGGCAGAGATGACGAACAGAGGGTTAAGGTATTCAGGCTTAATTCATTCTTGATGGAATACTTTAACACCTGCAACATGCTGGTATTCTGGCTTGAGAGCGAAGTTATGGGATGACTGAGGGAGAAACTAGTGTTTTTGCTAGCGAGTGCCTTCCCTTGGGAGCTTTGTTGCAATGGTTATAGTCTCCTTAGTTACTTGGAAAATGATATGACCAACCCTAGCCAACTTACCATCAAAACCCATCGCAAAAAGCAGTGAAATTTCTTCGTCATACCCTTGTAACAAGTGAAGAAATGGTTTCTATCCATCCCTGAAGAAAATATCTCTACATTCTCGAAACTTCGTCATCTGAAATATATCCTAATAGTTCTCAGGTTCAAGACAGTTCGACATTGTTCAGGGAGAGGAAATGATGCAAGGTTTGCAGAGGGTACAGGAAGATGGTGACTAAAATGACTCTGCAAGGACAATGGTAAGTGAGGGAAACAAAATGAAAATAAAATCAAAAGAAGGTGATTTTAAAACATGCTCCATACGAGTGATTGAATGATCACAATAGACACTTGGCACATTTAGATGATCGTGCCATCATGGGGAATCTTGAATCGTGTGTCATCAAAGGATGCATGCGATGATGAGTTCATAAGGTTTTGATTAGTTCAACCATGTCCAAAGTAAAACTTTGGACAGGTTGAACATATTAATCAATATGATTTCATAAACCACATTCACAACCATAATAACTTGAATTAACACAAGGATCGATCACTTGATGGTTTACGCGTGGAATTAGATAAGAGGATAAGTGTGATGGTAGTATAATGATGACCGAAAAGTTCCTAAGGTCATGTCACATCCACATGGGATTAAACAAGATCGTATCATGTCAAAATCGTACAAAATTATAAGCCAAAATTAGTCTTAATAAAGTCATAATGCTCTTATAAGCATGTAGATGTGACTTGATAATTATGGGTATAGCTCAGCTAACTTAACGTTTTGCCAAAAAATAGAATTAAACTAACACCATAACAAACTTAACCATTAGTGCTATAATATCACATTTTTTCTTCAGATCATCATTTGGCATTCCATTCAGACCAGCATTCGACCCTTCATATGGTCCTACATATGGTCCTACATATGATCCTTCATATGGATTTTCTATAAAAAAAAATGCTTCGCTGGATTGGGTTACTGCTAATCATGTAGTTAATATTTGTAGGCTTCCATCCCACAAAAGGATCATATGGAACAACTCTATTGAATCTTCAATTTCATTCTTCCTTATTCATCCAAGATTAGGACCAGGTCTTGCTACTTGCATCATCCTGAAAACACTTGTCATTTGTCAGAGATAAATATACCTCTTAGGAATATTTAGAAAAATAAAGACAGTATAATATTCCCCACCAAAGCAAAAATATGGCATGTCCTCAATGTTGAAATATTGTAACTTCAAAGAATATTCTATATGTATTTTTTGTGGTCCTCGATGTTCCTACCGGGATAATCACTTGTATTTATTTATACCCCGATGTTTCTAATCGGGAGAACTAATAAGAGTCACGAGGAAGTCCTCTCCATTGTAAGTTAGTTCATTAGTACCCCAGCTGTGGTTACTCGAGCCTACAAGATTAAATTAGGATTACTCAAGCCTACATAATTGAATTAATTTTTAAGTGAATGAAATAATATAAATAGAGGTGAGGCGCTCCTCATTTAGAACACACTCACAATAACTTGTGTAGCACATGAGAGAGAGAGAGAAAGAGACGTACATGGAGAAGGAGGAGGACCAGTCTTTTGGGTTTTACCGTTTATATTTTTGGGGCATCTATATTGAGGAATATTTTGATGGGTTTTCCCAGGATAAATCTTTGTGTTTTTTTTTTGTGTGGATGTGCTTGTCTATCTTTCAGTGATCTTTTGGATTATGGTTATGTTGTTATGATGCTAAATGTTATAATATATGATACAACCATTAAAAAATCAACATATTATAGTATCCACCCTAAAATAAGTCATTTTGCAACTGAAACAGTGCTACAGCTACAACTATTGAAGATTAGGGTTTCATGCTTGAAAACCCTAAAATACTAAAACTAGTAGTTCAGGTAGATTCGCTATATCTCAATATTGGAGAAGGATTAGGATCCAAAAATTTCAAAGTCCAAATATAAAATCTTTATGTACACTATGTAAAACGTTCAGCCTCAGATTCGCTATATTCTAGGAGATATGATTCCTCCAAGTTAGGGTTCTAGCTTCTTTCAGGATTCAGCCTTAAACAGGTGGCCTAGGTATAATTATTATATCTTAGGGTGCGAAGGTCCAAATGAAATTTCTCAAGATTTTCCAGAAATGGAATAGACTTTCATTTTTGTGATAAAAATTTCAGACCCCGAAGATGAAACAGTGACACGTGGTAGTCTGTATAATTTAGCTCTTCTGAATAGTTTTGAAATGATCCACCTTGGGAAAACGTGAATAAGTTCCAATTGGTAAAACCATTTCTGATCTAACCTGTGGTGTTGGAAATAGGACACGTGAGGCTAAATCAGTACAAAATTTCAGACACAGAGGAGCAATAATTTTGGAGATACCGGAGAAGCAATATCAGACATTCTGTAGAAGACACTGAAGAAAACTAGGGAATCAGATATTTTGCAATTTTGATCATAGTTTTGGGAAAATGAATATGCTGCTTAGCTCACCTTCAGGAGGCACATATTTCTATCCAATAAGATCTGAAAGATTCCAAATTTTGAAAATTACGGTTTATCTGACAAACCATAAATCATCTAGATCCGAAACCTGGACGAACACCTCAAACCGGTAAGATCTAATCTTTTGCCATTTACATTTGAGGTTCTCATTTCAAAATGACCTAGCACCCTAGCTTGATGACAATATTGGTAAATATGAAAACCTTCCAAGCATGGAAGCATAGGATTTCACTGGTTCTTGAAGAAAATGAATTGGACACCTACATAAGTGGGATAGGTTCTAGTTCCAAAGGGAAATGAGACTAAATCCTTACAAAAGAATAAAATCGACTCATAATAAGAGAAGAGAAGATGGGAACAACTGAAGATCAAGTTCTCATGATTCAAAGAAGATCCCTCAAGTGATGAGGAATATGAAGAAATCAATTCTTGAAGAACCTCTTATCCATCTTAGAATTTGGATAAGAAATGATGATGTCATGAATGGAGAAGATGATGAAGCAGAAGGATCAAGAAGGAGTCTACCCACGAAATGAATAAAAGATAAGTATTCAATTGTCATTTCATAATATTGTATTGCATTTGATTATATTCAGTTGATGTGTTATGCATGAAAGAATGTTTACATTAATGACAATATACTACTAATATGCATGTGATGGGTAAGTAGCTCATGGTGCTATACAACTCTCCATTGCTACTTATCTAGACTGAAACCTCTTTGCTGACATATTGGATTAGTGCACAATCTCAATAATGCCATGGTAGAGATGGAAGGCATCTAGAAAATTTCCGTGAGATATGGATGGATGTTGTATTGGATAAACAATTGCATGATGCATAATAATTTGTCATTATGCATATGTTCTATGAAATGGTTCTAACCATGCTACTAGTGCATTTGAATTGTAGGAAAGGTCCTGTACAACCACCTACAAGAAAAGGACGATGAGACTTGTTCCAAAGAACAAGTGATAAAAATTCAATATTCACTCCAATAAACATGAATCTAAAGCTCCTAGGGTCAGAGACACCATGACAGAAGAAAGAGATTCAGAGAGTGGTATATCCACCTCGAAAGATGAAGACCACCTTGGGTATGACAAATAACTCAATATCAACAAAAGTATGGTGCGAATTCCAAGAGGCCTCAGACACACTCTAGTTGGGTAATATAGTTGGGTGACATCATTGATGCTAACTTGTCCATCCATGAAAGAAGATATGATCAAAGAGTAACAGTTGATCACGGGGAATGATGTCTATGATATGGTTTCGAGACCTCAAGGAAAGTTCGTAATGTCTTCCATATGGATTTACAAGAACAAGCGTACAAAGAAAGGTTCATAGTTTTCCTAAAAAAGAATAGACTATGGCATGATATACTCTATTGAGAAGACACACTTCTCTAGTAGAGGAACATATCGAGTAGAGAACCACCTGTACAGAATATGCTTTGTATGAGATCAGAAGACACCCATAGAAAAGAACATCTAGGAGCTTGACACATCACCTAGAGTGATGAATATTTTAACCTTTGCTACAAGGTTGAATATGGAAATCTACAGAAGACAAAAAGCTCACAGATGGGTGCATGAGGAAATTTTTGACAAAGTTCAAGATAAGGGGATATTGGTAAACTGAGATAGATACATAGTAGTAGAGAATGGCACCTATCACTTCAGTACAGAATGAAGACAGAAGATGATGCTTCCAGTTAGGGGGAGTGACTACAGAATATATCTGAGTTTGACATAGTACAACATGATGGACAACTTGCTGATGGATTGAGACTTTACCAAGAGTAAAGTGGGTTCCAACCTTCAAGGTTGAATGCGGGAGACTAGGATATGCCGATGACCTTATAGGATGATGGAAGAATACTAGAATGATGTTTTAGGACATAGTAACCAAACCAAAAAGCAAGAGCATGGTATCTTCCAAGTAGACTTGCAAGACAAAACATGTTGCTGATGGAAGGAAATATTGTGGCTAGAGGATTCTCTCAGAGAGAAGGAATTGATTATGAAGAGACACTTGCTCTAGGAATAAAGGTACTCTTCGATCAGAACTATCATGGCACCTGCTTCCATGATGAAGTGGGATCTACAGCATATGGATGTAAAGACAACTTTCTTGAATGGTATGATTGAGGAAGACGTTTACATTGAATAGCCACAAGGATTTGAAGTTGAAGATAGAAAGACTCATGTATGCAAGTTGAAGAAGGCCTTGTACGGCCTAAAGCAAGCTCCTAGAGCTTGGTATGGAAGGATAGATAGTTTCTTTATGAGATTGGACTTTACCAAGAGTAAAGTTGATCCTAACCTTTACTTCAAGGTTATAGAAGATGAACCTATCATGCTATTACTATATATGGATGACCTATTTCTGATAGGGAATGGGAAACATATCACATATTGCAAGAAGAAGCTAGTTGAAGAATTCAAAATGAAAATATATTGGATTGACGCTTTATTTTCTCAGTCTGAAAGTATGGCAGAACTCAGAAGGAATCTTTATCAATTAGGGAAAGTATGCAGTGGAAATTTTGAAAAGACTTGATATGCTGGAATGTAAATCCATGGACACACCCATGGATTCCAACCTAAAGTTGTTAGCTGATGACTCGTCAGAGCTAGTGGATGTGACTCAATACAGACAGATTAATGTGTCATTGATGTATATAACAAATAATAGAACATACATTTGTTTTGTTGTGAAAACCTTGAGTCAATGTCTAGTTCAACCTAGATGTGTTCACCTGATAGCTGCAAAACATGTGATGGGATATATGAAATGGACTATAGACTTTGGTCTATACTATGATGGAAACCATGAGTACAGATTGTATGGCTATATGGATGCATATTGGGATGGAAATGTATCAGACAAGAAAATCACATCAAGTGGATGTTATAGTCTAGGATTTGCTATGATTTCATGGTTTAGTAGGAAACAGTCTAGTGTTGCTCTTAGCACGACTGAAGTAGAATATATAGAAGCTTTCTCTGCTAGTTGTGAAGCCATATGACTTTGGAAGCTGATGTCAGCTCTCTTTGACTTGGAGATGGATACTACAGTGATTCTATGTAATAACTAGAGTTGATATGACAGAGAACCCTGTGTTCCATCGAAGCACATAGATATCCATTATTTCTACATATGAGATAAGATACAGATGATGATGTTTAAGTATTCCCATACTGAAGATACAAATGATGATGCTTTCAGTATTTCTATACTGAAGATACAAATGATGATTCTTTCTGTAACGTCCCCAACCCTCTGACCGACAAAGAGGATGCTACTGAACCATCAAAAACCTCCGGGCAACTAGTCCCATGAACAATAACATGCATATAATGCTGAAATGAAATGATTAAAACATAAAACATGATAAGATGCATAGTTATTCACTTACATAGTGGAAGCAAACATACATTTAGAAATTCAACATGTTCATCATAGTTCATTAGCCATCAAATATAATTGTAGAGATGAAATAGACAAGGATAATTATCTCATAAAGAACTTGTCCTGCAACCAGTTATGTCGCTGCAACATTCCACCCAACCATAGGCCAGCATGCTCATCAATCTCTTAGCAACATTTCCACCCCCGAGCTGGGCATGATTCCCCAAGGAATAAGGGACTAAGCATGCTTACACATAGCCAAGGTACACAAATTAGCCAAGCCCACACAGTAGGGTTTATCAGGCCATCAAGGAGCTAGGAAAGGATGAATGCTAAACTGGTGCACTCATGGGAGAGCTAAGGATGCCTACACCGGAGCTAGCTTGACTTCTAAGACACCCACACACACTCAAAAATAGGAATCGGTCCATAATCAACAAAAAGGTCGAGGCCCACCAACTGACTCCTACATGAGGATGAACAATACCCAAAACTGCGAGTGGAAAAGTGGAGAGAGTGGTGACCATCCCCCTACCCTCCGCATGAGAAGAGTGAGCCTAATGGTGGAGTGTACGTGGGGTAAATATTGGCAGTCCTACCACCCACCACTTCCCAGCCATAACTTCTCCCAACTAACAATAGAATTTTTAAATGGGTGGTCGATACATGGCAATTCCCCAATGGCTCCCACAGGTTAGACAATCCCCCCCCATTAACCTTAGGAAATCATGCCCTTTTCATTAACGTTGCACCGTCGTAGCTGGCTATAGGTTCATTTTAATTAATGTGCATGTTTACATGATGTCAAAACTATAATGTGCCAGATAACACGATATACTATAAGCAACGATCCCCATTGTTGAAATATAACACAAGCAAATCGATGGTGGGGATTTTTCCTTTAGCTCCACACCATGATTAATTACAATATATACATCATGTACCTTTTAATGCATCCGGGGTCAAAACCGGGGGTATTACAATCCCCTCCCCCTTGGAATAACACCGTCCTTGGTGTTCCAATACATAGGAATACATATACCATTTGCACATTCAAAATTTCAAATTTTGCAGATCTGTCCCACGTTCAATCATTTACTTGAACTTTCAGGACCAAGCCCCTTGGATTCCATGAGCTTCTCTTGCTGGTTCTCAGCTTTCGTCTCATCCCCAAGTCTAGGAACTTTTTTGTATCTTGAGCATCTCTCCAATATTTTCTTGGGTCTTGGCAATTGTTTGAAAAATACTTCCAGCCAAGTCCAACAGCTTTTGGTCTGCTTCCATGATCAATGTGCACTACTGGATTTCACTTTTCTTACCTGTGAAATGCATCATTGAAATTTTGTTAGACCAAGCATAATATAGGCATTAAAATCAGTCAATTAATTGCCCAGTTGGCATGACAGTCCAAGTCTCATCAAGGAGACT